>CAUYRH010017051.1:0-21224 GCA_963574655.1 Perodicticus potto
CACCAAACAACAATGACGGCTGCAACCAAAAAATGGCCGGGCATTGTGGCAGGCGCCTGTAGTCCCAGCTACTTGGGAGGCAGAGGCAGGAGACTCACTTGAGCCCAGGAATTGGAGGTTGCTGTGAGCTGTGATGCCACAGCACTCTATCCAAGGTGACAGCTTGAGGCTCTGTCTCGAAAAAAATAAAAAAATAAAATAAAATAAAAAATAGCTGTTACTATATACTGCCATTAATAATGTTAACCATGACATAAGATGGAAAGCTAGTGTCATCTTACTTACTGTGTAACAACCACCCTCGTAATTCTTGATACAGACTGAGTGCATAACAAATGCCCTGAGGTTTAGAGATTTGAGAGTTCACTAACTGGTGTGGTTCTCAAATTATACCTTTCTGAACCTCTGAAAAAGGAAGCAGGTCTAATCCCACCAGTCGTGATTTCTTGATTTCTTCCTATAAAGATTTTGTCAAACATTAAAAATCAACCCACATTACACAGTAAATAAAAATTTTTAAATAATTTCACAGCTTTATTTTGCATTGTGTGGCTGTCAAAAACTCATTTTATTTATTACCAATGATTTCTTAGTAATCATAATGCATATGCGAGAATTCTTGTAAAGTGAGAATAACTTAATCCACACGATGTTGTCATACACAATAAGACTTTTACTGATAGTGGAGTTGACAAAATATGTTTTGAAGGTATTCAATCAAATATTTATTAATTTATACTTTGAGGTGTCTTTTTTACTTTTTGGAACATACATTAATATCTCATTTCTTCTGGAGGTGCTGAAAAAGTTGTAGGACCTAAAAATTCCAGGTCCTAGAGGATAAAACAGTTCTATTTTCATTCCTGCTTTAACTAGAGCAGATCAAATTTGAACCATCTCACATACTGGACATTTGCTAAAAAAAAATATATGTATATGTACATATGTATATATGGAGTTGGAAAAACACTGATACAGAACTTTTTAGCTTCTTAAACGCGGAAACATAACAACATAAGCTCCTATTTTAAGAAGGGAATTTGGAAAATCAGAAATATAGAGTCTTTTAAGAAAGAAATCAGCCTATTTTTAGGTAAAATTACAAAGCTATCACCTAAACATTTCATCTATTCAGACTCAGTGCAGTAAACTGTCTTTGCTTCAGAATATGTAAATTATCTTTTGGAATTTGAATGATGGCTACCTAAATTACTTGGGCTATTTTTTTTTTAATCCAATTCAGACTTATTCTTCTTCTTGTGAAGTTTCAGCTCCCTGTGTCTCCTGACATTTAAACTCTAAAAAGGGGAAAGTAATCTGAGTATGAGGCACATTTTTATCTCTATGAGAATATGACTTCTAATGCCATATTTCATAGGAAACAAATTCTATGGAATAGATTTTCAATAATTGCAAGATACCATAAATCGTATCTAGTGCAGGACATAATAGTAGTTGATAAAATGAACCTGTGATAATCACATCCAAACAATTCCCAAATGAATTGCTTTTTCTCTTATTTTGAATTAAGACATTTGTTTAATAACCATTTCAAATTCTGTGTGAAAACCTGAAATATGGCTTTGGAAAGTCTGAATCCCTGATTGTATTAAAATAATATGCTTACACTCACTAAATTTTCCCAGAAAAAAATTAAGTGCTTTCTAGAGTAAGACAAGATTATTTAGAGAGTCTCCAGTTTTTCATATCCAAATTCTGCATTCAAAATTACCAGGCATGTTAGGAAAGAAAACCAACTGACCAAACACTAAGTGAGGAAAACAGACTATTAAAACAGAGACTCAAAGTGATTGATATTTTGAGAATCTCAGGTAGGGAATTTATAATAACTCTAATAGGAAAGGGAGAAAATTTTCTTCCAATAAAGAAAAAGCATCTTATATCTGTTCGATTCCCCTTCAGATGACAATTATAAATCTATGAAAGAAGGGAATCACAGTAGCTGGACTCCATGTTGGCCTAGACTATCCCTGGAGGCACATACCAGTTCACTACCACACAGGGGAATATGTCAAGCATGAAGAGGTAGGGCTGAGGAAACAGGGATTCAAGTTCAGGGTTGCCAGAATGGCTTGAAATTGAGAAAAAAAAAATCCCTAAAAGCAGTGAACTCAGGGGCAGAAAGTTTTGGATATGAGTGCAAATTCACCTCATACCCTGTTTGACTCTTAAATTGCAGATGTACAGGGCAAGAATTTTCTTTTAAACCATAGAGCGGGAGGGGCAAGATGGCTGACTGAAGCCAGCTTTTGGCAGAAGCTCCCATCCAACGGGAAGGATGATGACCAGAAAGTACCCAATAAAGCTGAAGACTGAGGGCCAAGCTGAGAGAGAAGAGTGATAACTCCAGGTCACCTCTGCTGAGGCAAGCTATGACTCTAAGAAAGGAAATTTCAGGTACAAAATTCATTGCAAAGAAAAAGAGTGTCCGTCCCCTCCCCCAGGAGAGTTTTTTTTTGCTCAATATGAGATTTCTACAGATGAGCAGTGAACTGAGGACCTCTTGTCTCACCCCACGAGAGAGAGTTGCTGGAAGTGGGGACTACTTCTCCAGATGGACCCTGCTGTGACCCTGAGCACTCTCTTGCCAGGCATGAAAGTTGAACTAACGTTTTCCCTGCCATTTTGAACTTGTAGTCCACCCTTCCCCCATTGCCTGATGGTTCAGAGGACTGACCCCTGCAGAGACTGGAATGTGGGCAGCTCATTACCAGAACCAGGCACTGCAACGACTGTGATAGAAAAGCTTCACTGTAATAGTGAGCCCACCAATAGTGCAAACAGACAAGGAGGGGAGGCTGTCAGGCTTGGCTCTGTGAAAGTGCAAGCCAGCTGCAGCAGAAGGCTTACAAGCCAAGCACCCCACACCCCACTGCCCTGCCGGAGCCTCTGCCATTCCCACCCTGCCAGACCTGTATACCCAGAGCCTGTGCCCCATGCTCCACCCTGTGGGAGACTCCACGCCCCACCCCACCCTACTGGAACATCTGCACCCCTGCCCTGCCAAAGCCTCTGCAGCCTGCTTTGCCCTACCGGAGCTGCCACTCCAGCTGCCTTTTCTGCCATGGGAGCTGCCTGGGAGCAGTGGAAGGACACCTCCCATGATGATTCAGCAATAGTAGAGTGATCCTGCAGAGGTCCAATTTTGGAGAGACACTTCCCCAACTGTGAGGACTTCCAGAGGAAGCCAGACTTCGCTCTATAGGGATTCCAGTGCTGCAAAGCAGCTAGAACAAAGTTGTAGTAGATGAGGGAGAAAGTTATTTGCTGACTTCTTATCCTCAGGTTTGGACTAAGCTCAGGTGGAACCCTCCACAGTTGCCATTGAGTATCCAAAGCAGGCAGGCTTTAGCTCCCCCAGCTAGCTGGTGGCAGAGGGTGGTGGCCAGGCCAAGGAGGCACTGACTTTCCTTTGACTCTGGCAGGCACAAAGCCCTGGCACAGCTGCTTATTGGAGGGAAGAGGACCAGAGCCCTGTGGGGTTACCAGTGACTGGGTGTGAAAGAGGGGTAAATTCTAGACTTAAACTTAACCAATTCAACAATTACATTTAACAGACATCTACAGAACATTTCAATCTAACAGAACTGAATACACATTCTTCTCATCAGCCCATGGAACATCCTCCAAAATTGATCAAATATTAGGTCAAAAGTCTAACCTCAGCAAATTTTAAAAAATAGAAATTATTCCTGTATCTTCTCGGACTATCATGGAATAAAAGTTGAACTCAGTAACAACGGGAATCTGCAAACTCATACAAAAACATGGAAACTAAATAACCTCAGGCTGAATGATAGCTGGGTCATAGATAAGATTAAGAAGGAAATTTTCAAATTTTTGAAACAAAATGATAATGAAGACACTTATTATCAGAACCTCTGGGATACTGCAAAGGCAGTCCTAAGAGGGAAATTTATAGCGTTGCAAGCCTTCCTCAAAAGAATGGAAAGAAAGGAAGTTAAAAAGTTAATGGGACATCTCAAACAACTGGAAAACGAAGAACATTCCAACCCCAAACCCAGCAGAAGAAAAGAAATAATAAAAGGTAGAGCAGAATTAAATGAAATTGAAAACAAAAGAATTATGAACCAGATCAACCAATCAAAAAGTTGCTTTTTTGGAAAAGTCAATAAAATAGATAAATCTTTGGATAACCTAACCAGAAATAAAAGAGTAAAATCCCTAATTTCATCAATCAGAAATGAGAAAGACCAAATAAGAACAGAATCCTCAGAAATTAAAAAAAATCCTTAATGAATACTACCAAAAAAACTCTATTCTCAGAAATATGAAAATCTGGAAGAAATTGACCAATACATGGATGCATGCCAGCTTCCTAGACTTAAACAGAAAGAAGTGGAAATGCTGAACAGACTTATATCAAGTTCTGAAATTGAATCAACTATAAGATATCTCCCCCCAAAAGAAGAGTCCAGGACCAGATGGCTTCACATTAGAATTATAACAAACCTTTATAGAGGAACTAGTACCTATATTACTTAACCTTTTCCAAAACATCAAGAAAGAAGGAATATGTCCCAATACATTCCATGAAGCAAATATCACCCTGATTGCCAAATTAGGAAAAGACCCAAAAAGAAAAAACCAACATCTGTAATGAATATTGATGCAAAAATATTCAAGATCCTAGCAAACAGAATCTAACAACACATGAAACAAATTATATATCATGACCAAGTGGGTTTTATCCCAGGGTCCCATGGCTGGTTCAATATATGTAAATCTATAAATACAATACATCACATAAACAAAATAAAAAATAAAGACCATATGATTCTCTCAATTGATGCAGAAAAAGCTTTTGATAATATCCAGCATCCTTTCATTATCAAAATGCTTAAGAAAATAGGTATGGAAGAAACATTTCTTAAACTGATAGAGGCCATCTACAGCAAACCCACAGCCAATATCATACTGAATGGAGTGAAATTGAAATCATTTCCACTCAGATCAGGAACCAGGCAAGGTTACCCATTGTCTCCATTGCTTTTTAACATTGTAATGGACGTCTTAGCCATAGCAAACAGGCAACATAAGGCAATCAAGGGTATCTAAATAGGCTCAGAGGAAATCAAAAACCCTTCTCAGATGATATGATTGTATATCTGGAAAACCCCAGGAACTCAACTACAAAACTCCTAGAAGTGATCAAGGAATATAGCAGCTTCTCAGTATACAAAATAAATACTCACAAATCTGTTGCCTTTATATATACCAACAATGGTTACGCTGAAAAACATTCAAGGTCTGTATTCCCTTTGGCACAATAGTGCCAAAGAAGATTAAATATCTGGGTGTATACCTAAGAAAGGACATGAAAGATCTCTATAAAGAGAACTATGAAACTCTGAGAAAAGAAATAGCTAAAGATGTTAACAAATGGAAAAACATATCATGCTCATGGCTGGGAAGAATCAACATTGTCAAAATGTCCATACTACCCAAAGCAATCTATTGATTTATGCAATACCTATTAAAGCACCTCTATCATACTTTAAAGATCTGGAAAAATTAGTACTTTGTTTTATATGGAAATAGAAAAAAACTCAAATAGCCAAGACATTATTCAGAAATAAAAACAAATCAGGAGGAATCACACTACCAGACTTCAGACTTTACTATAAATCTACGGTGATCAAAACAGCATGGTACTGGCACAAAAATAAAGAGATAGATATATGGAACAGAATTGAGAACCAAGAGATGAACCCAGATACTTATTATCATTTGATCTTTGATAAGCCTATCAAAAATATAAATTGAGTGAAAGATTTCTTATTTAACAAATGGTGCTGGGTGAATTGGCTGGCAATTTGTAGAAGAGTGAAACTGGACCCCACACCTTTCTCCTCTAACAAAAATTGACTCTCACTGGAAAAAAGACTTAAACTTAAAACATTAAACTATAAAAATTCTTGGAGAGAGTATAAGGGAAAAACTTAAAGAAATTGGCCTGGGAGAACACTTTATGAGAAGGACCCTCCAGGCAATTGAAGCTATACCAAAATACATTACTGGGAACTGATCAAACTAAAAAGCTTCTGCACTGCCAAGAACAAGTAAGTAAAGCAAGTAGACAATCCTCAGAATGGGAGAGGATATTTGAAGGTTATGTTTCTGACAAAGGTCTAATCACCAGAATTCACAGAGTACTCAAATTTATTAATAAGAAAAGAACAAGTGATCCCATTTCATTGTAGGCATGAGACATAAACAGAAACTTCTCTGAAGAAGACAGGCGCATGGTCTACAGACACATTAAAAAAAATGCTCATCATCTTTAATCATTAGAGAAATGCAAACCCAAATCACTCTGATGTATTATCTAACCCCAGTAAGAGTAGCCCACATCACAAAATCCCAAAACTACAGATGTTGGCATGGATTTGGAGAAAAGGAAACACTTCTGCACTGCTAGTGGGAATGAAAGCTAGTACATTCCTTTTGGAAAGAAGTTTGGAGAACACTCAGGGATCTAAATGTAGACCTGCCATTTGATCCTGCAATTCCTTTACTAGGTGTAAAGACTAAAAATCACTCTGCAACAAAGATATGTGCACCAGATTGTTCATTGCAGCTCAATTCATAATTGCCAAATCATGGAAGAAGCCTAAGTGCCCATCAACCCATGAATGGATTAATAAATTGTGGTATATGTATACCATGGAATACTATGCAGCATTAAAAAAGATGGATACTTTACCTCTTTTATGTTTACATGGATGGAGCTGGAAAATATTCTTCTTAGTAAAGTATCTCAGGAATGGAAAAAAAATATCCAATGTACTCGGTACTACTATAAAACCAATTTATAATCACTCACTTTTTCATATGAACGATGAATCACAATTATAGCCCAGGATGAAGGAGAGAAGGGGAGGGAGGGGATGGGAGAGGGTTGGTTTGATAGACGGAGGGTAAACGGTGGGACCACAACTATGGAGCATATTGCAAGGGTACAAGTCAAATCTATCAAGTGTACAACACAAATGTCTTAACATAGTGATTAAGTAAATTAGGTAAAAGCTATGTTAATTAGTTGGATGTAAGCACTCCAATTTGTGCAAAAATTCAACACGTGGAATCCCACACAAGCATAAATGTATTCATGATCTATGTATATATGACATAATAAAATGAAAAAAAAAAAATCACAAAGGAGCATATGGGTGGCTAAACAGCTAAGCAGAGCTTTCCACAGATGCCCAATGCTCAGGAGAGAGTTTTGAGGCAAAAATCTTAAAGTTACAAAACATGTACAAGGACAAACAACATTGCCTTGGAACCAGTGACAAACTGAAGTAAATCCCCCATCTTAACCAGTTTAAAATAAAGCTCTAATATGATTAAAGAAAACGGCCAATAAATTACTTCTTTCCAGAGTAAAACGCATCACTCTGTAAAGAAAAACAGCAAAATAAAAAAGGATCAAAATACACCCTCTACAATACACAGCACAGAGTGAAATTTTCTAGACTTACAAAGAAGCAGAGAGCTATGACCCAGAATCAAGAGAAAAATGAATCAATAAAACATATACACAAACAATCAGTATGTTGGAATTCATTGACAAGGACGTTAGCAACTATCATAAACAGATTAAATCAAACAAAGGAAAGGATGGACAGAATGATGGAGAATTTAAAAAAAGAATATAATAAAAACTGTAGAACTAAAAATTGCACTATCAAAAACACAAGTTGATTGGATGTGCTTAACAGAACACTAACATAGAAGAAAAAAAAGATCATTGAACTCAAGGACAGGCCAATAGAAAGTATTTAAATTTATCTACAGAAGAAAATAGTAATTGAAAAATAGAACAGCTTTTCAACAAACAGTACTGGAAAAATTTTCACATGTCAAAGATTAATCTAACCACTAACTTACACCTTTAACAAAAACTAACTCAAAATAGATAATAGAAGCAAACATAAAATGAAAAACCATAAAACTCTTAGATGATAATAACATAGGGAAAAATCTAAGTGACCCTGAGTTTGCCAATGACTTTATAGATACAATAACAAAAGTGCAATGTATAAAAGAAAAATCTATAGTTGCGAATTCAAAAAGCGAAAATTCAAAAAGGGAAAAACTTACCCTGCAAAAGGCACCGTTAAAACAATGAAAAGGCAAGCAAAAGACTAAGAGAAAATCCTTGCAGAACACATACCTGATAAAAGACTAGTGTCAAAAATTAAATTCTTAAAATGTAACAAAAGGAAACAATGTAGTCCCCAAAAGATCAAAAGGTCTGATGAAAGAAAATAAACTGATGACAAATAAGGATATTAAAAGATGTCCAACATCTTATGCCTTTAGAAAATTGAAAACTTAAATATCCACGAGATACCACTTCGAACCTATTTAAAGGGCCAAAATTCAAAACACTGATAATACCAAGGATTGGTGAGGATGTGGAGCAACAGGAACTCTCATTCATTACTGGTGAGGATGCAAAATAATATAGTCACTCATAATAAAATTTGGAAACTAATCAAGATGCTCTTTAATAGTTGAATGTATAAACAAATTAATATATCCAGGCCATGGAATGTCAGTAATAAGAAATGACTTATCGAGCTACAGAAAAGCAAGGAGGAAACTTGAATTCATGTTGCTAAATGAAAGAAGCCAGTCTGAAAGGCTTTGTGCTGTATGGTTGTTATTATATGACATTCTGGAAAAGACAAAACTATGGGCCCAGCGCCTGTGGCTCAACCGGCTAAGGCGCCAGCCACGTACACCTGAGCTGGCGGGTTCGAATCCAGCCCAGGCCCGCCAAACAACAATGACGGCTGCAACCAAAAAATGGCTGGGCGTTGTGGCGGGCACCTGTAGTCCCAGCTACTTGGGAGGCGGAGGCAAAAGACTCGCTTGAGCCCAGGAATTGGAGGTTGCTGTGAGCTGTGATACAACAGCACTCTAACCAGGGTGACAGCTTGAGGCTCTGTCTCAAAAAAAAAAAAAAAAAAAAAAATATGGAGACAGTAAAAAGATCAGAGGTTTCCAGGGAAGGTGATACGTGGGGCAGAACGTATTTTCAGGGCAGTGAAACTGTACTGTATGATACTGTAATGGTGGATACTTATCCAAAACCTTTCTCAAAACCCACTCCATGTATAAGACAAAGGGCAAAATCTAAAGTAAACTATGAGTTTTAGTTAACTATAATGTATCACTATTAATGATTATTTATCATTAATAAATGCACCACACTAATGTAAGACATTAATTAATAGAGAGACTGCGTGTGCATTGGGAAGCAGGTGGCAACATAGGAACTACCTGTATTTTCTACTCAATTTTTCTGCAAGCATGAGACTGCTCTAAAAAAAAGTCTATTAATTTAAAAAACTAGAACAGAAAGCATTAAAGGAATCAGTGGCAGGGGAGGAGAGAGTGAACAGTAAGGGCAGAAGAAATATTTGGAATGTTAATAATGGCTGAAAAACTTCCAAATTTGAAAAAAGTCATAAATCCCAAACCCAACAAGTTTAAAGCAGAATAAGTATAATAATTGCAACTAATACCATCTATAGGAAAATTGTGGTCAAATTACCCAACAACACAAATAAAAAAGAAATATTCAAAAGCAGTCAGCAAGGAAAACAAAGCCAACCAACCAATGAGCAAATAAGAGACACCACTGTAGAATGAATTATAAATGACTTCTTATTAGAAATGGAAAAACAGAAGACAAGAAATTACCCCTCAGTGTGAAAAAGTCAACCTCAAAGTCATCCCAGATTTCTAAACCTTCAAAAGTAAGAGCATATAAGACATTTCCAGAGAAATAATGTTTGATAGAATTTGTTTCCATGACACCCACGCTAAAAGATTTTTTTTCCAGGCTGAAGTAATGATGTCTTTCTGACATCTTCAGGAAGATATATTATTAGGCTTTAAAGTGAGTATTTAGAAGACTATTGTCTGTTTAAGCAAAAATAAATATATATTGTGGGTTTGAAAACAAATGTAAATGTGAAATATGTAACAAAAAGAGCACCACTAAAAAGCTAATAGAAGAGATTAAATAAAATATGTGGGGAAACCCTCATTCAAACAGAAAATAAGGTAGAAAAAAAAAAGGAACACATGAAGGTGGCTCACATAGAACACAAATGGCAAGATAGTATAGACCTATAAATTAACCAGATATATAATTACATATGATGCAAAGAGATCATAGCCCAATTTCAAAGACCGACATTATCCAGCTGAAATTTGTTTTAATTGCCTAATCTGCTGTCAGAGGGTATGAAATCCTCCATCCTTTGACATCCAAGTACAGATTCACTGTTTCAGTGAAGGGATGAAACCCATCTCCCCAAGGTGAGGGGCAGAAACCCTCTTCCACACAGAACCCTGCTTGGCTTCCACTGGGATGTGGGGCAGAAACACTGAGAATGCTCCACCCCGAGTTCTGTGCCCATAGAATCTCTCTAATAAATGATGTTCAATGATGATGAAATTATTTTGTCCTTTAATTTACAGGCAAAAGTTTGTTAGAAATTTGCAAGAAAATTTAGAGTGTTAATGTAGTCTGAATTTCACAATCTTCTTGAAAATGCTATTTTTTCCAGATTTCAAACTTTTTTTCCTGTTTATGCAAGGCATTTTAAGCAAGTTTTAATAAGACATTTAAGCATCTCTTCCCTTTTCTAAAATACATGTCTTCTTAATAATTGGAAAGAAATCATTACTTTTTAAAACCACAATTCCTAGTTCAGAGTTAGATAATGAAGTTAAACAAGTATATTCTTCCTGTACGATTTCAAGGTAGATGATATCTTCATATCTCAATTAAAATTTCTTTGCATTCATTGAGCAGAAAAGCATTAGGAGTTTCTTACAATTGCTTAGCTTGATTTTTCTTAGGCTTTAAATTCATTCTTGCCTTACAGTTAAACATTTTCATTTATATCTGTGGTTTACATATACAAATCTATACAGTACATTTTCCTTTAATAAGAAGTATACACTGGTCTTCTTTAGAAGTATTTAGAAATCTTGACCATTGAAGCAAATAGCTGACTTTTTTTTTCACGAGAACGTGAATAAGTTACATTTTTTACATAAGAGGTAACATTGGGAAATATATAAATATTGTTACCAAATTCTAGTTTGCCTAAATAAGTTTCCTAAAATAACCTCTACTTTTGAATATATTACAAAGAGGGAGGCTGCATAATATAAGGAAAAATGCTTTGTTAGAAGTCTCTTGATCTGGCTTTGTGTACTGACTATCACTAACCAGCTGAGTGAACTTGCATATCTCAGCCTTTCCTCTATCCAGGGAAGGGTTTGGTTTATATGATTTCTCTAGTTTCTTTCACACCTGAATTTTTTAATATATACCAGAGTTATTCTATTTCTGACTATTCAATTGCCTTATTCTACATCTAACTCCTTCTGTGCTATCTTTAGGGAAAGTGTCCAGCTCAATAAGTAGAGCCTCTCAAACTTACCTTTTTTTGTTTTTTTTTTGAGATAGAGTCTCACTTTGTCACCCTCAGTAGAGTGCTGTGGTGTCATAGCTCACAGCAATCTCAAACTCTTGGATCTCAAGTGATCCTCTTGCCTCAGCCTCCCAAGTAGCTGGGACTATAGGTACCTACCACAATGCCCAGCTATTTTTAGAGACAGGGTCTCACTCTTGCTCAGGCTGGTTGAACCTGTGAACTCAGGCAATCCACCGCCTCAGCCTCTCAGAATGCTAGGCTTTTAGGCATGAGCCACTGCGCCCAGCATCAAACTTACTTTTGGAGATGTTTATTACAGAACAGATAGCTGGGTTCTGCTCCTATAGCTACAATTTAATAGGTATGAGGTAGGGCTCAGTTTATTAATGTCTAACCTCCCTGCCAGGTCATTCTGATTTAGTGATCACAGATACAAAGAGCATGAAAGCTGAGAATTTTTTTTTTTTTTTTTTTTTTGAGACAGAGCCTCAAGCTGTCACTCTGGATAGAGTGCGGTGGCATCACAGCTCACAGCAACCTCTAATTCCTGGGCTCCAGCAAGTCTCCTGCCTCCACCTCCCAAGTAGCTGGGACTACAGGCGCCGGCCACAACGCCCGGCCATGTTTTGGTTGCAGCCGTCATTGTTGTTTGGCAGGCCCAGGCTGGATTTGAACCCGCCAGCTCAGGTGTACGTGGCTGGCGCCTTAGCCTGTTGAGCCACAGGCGCCGAGCCAAAGCTGAGAATTTTTTTAAAGCTGTATAAATTTTTTATACAGCTAAGAGATGTCTATGGCCAATATTATGTCAATGGACATGGAAATAAATTGACTTGGGATATATTTATGAAATCTATAATAGCAATCTTTCACTTTCATCAACATGTTGGATGAGGTAATGGAGGAGGAGAAACAAGTCAGTGTTAAGATCATGTTTTTGACTTGGACAAGTAGATGGACAGAAGGGCCTTTTACTCTGAGGACAGGTAAGAAGTAGACTAGGTAAGAAACAGGGAGTGAGTTAGTAGACTAGGTAAGAAAACTGATAAGCGCTGGACTGTCTTGTCTAGGAAACACCCACACAGATTTTGATCTGAAGGCAAATGGACATACAGGTCTAGTTCTCAGTAGAAAGGTTTAGATTGAACATAGAGATTTCATATTCATCCACATACAGACGTTAATTGAGGTCTCAAGGAAGGGTAAAATGTCCAAGGGAAATGAGAAGTTCTTTTCAGAAGACTTAAATTACCCTTATACATTTAAGATAGTGGATAATCTATATTTCATTGCAGGAAAATTATCTGGGCGCTTTTTTAGTTTCCAATGGTCTTACCAAAAGGGATTCATATTTTCTTAATCTGGGCTGGGACTTGAAAGTCTGATGTTTAACAAGCACCCCATGTTATTCTAACATAGGAAATTTTAAACGCACTTGGAGAGACACTGAATTACAGACTCAAGAAGCATATATTTTCCATAACAAAGATAGATAAATAAATGGGTAATGTTTGTCTATAAATACACGTCTGTATAGAATTTGCATCTCATCCAGATTCATTATTCTTGGAAATAAAAATCATCTATATTTATGAACTCTAGTAACTTTATTCTAAACATTAGATCAAGAAAGGGAAAGCACCCCAGATGTCCTATTTGTCTCTACATCATCGTTCAGAGTGTTTTACTGTGTGCTTAGCACAGAACTGAACTGAATTATAAGAATAAAGTTCTTGGCAGATGTTCCTTTTATCCTTCTACTTAAGACAAAAAGAAGATTAGACATACCTAGAGATAAAAATAGTAAATTTAATTACAGATCAGAAAAAAAAAACACCCGTATTGAATATTAAGAGCCAAAAATAAAAATGGAAGAAGAAAAACTACAGAGAAGAAGGTAATAGACATAGGAAATAGGCCAAGTATAGTGGCTCACACCTGTAATCCTAGCACTCTGGGAGGCCAAGGTTGGAGGATCACCTGCTCTTGAGGTCAGGAGTTCCGGACTACATTGAGCAACAAATTTAGAAAATTTAGAAATTTAGAAAATCTACCAAAATTTAGAAAATTTAGCTGAGTATGGTGGTGTGCACCTGTAATCCCAGCTCCTTGGGAGGCTCAGGCAACCAGGATTGCTTGAGCCCAAGAATTTGAGGTTGCAATGAGCATGCTTATGTCACTGCCCCCATGCCCAGGCACCAGAGTGAGACCTTGTCTCAAAAATAAATAGAAAATAAAATAAATAATAAGCAAAAAAGTCCCATAGGAAATGGAGTAAGAAGAACTAATATATAAGTCATTAGAATTCCAGGGAAGCTACAGAAAGAAATCAACAGAAGAAATATTTGAAGATAAGATGCAAAAGCCTTCTATAAAACTCAAAAATATATTAAATCACAGATTGCCAATGATGTGGTTGATTAATAAAAATGGCCATAAATTCCTCTTATCACTGAATGAAAGTCATTTTGCAATGTAGCCCTGTGACTTATTCTGTCAAGAGGTGAAATGTATTACTTCACCCCCTTGAATGTGGTATGGGCTTGTCATTTGTTTTGACTGGTAAGAAGGTAGAAGAAGTTCGGACGTGAAATTTCTGAGCATAAAACTTAAGAAGCCTTGCACCTTCCTCTCCCACTGTCTTCCTGCCAGTAGATAGGAAGACAGGTGATTGGCAGGATCTCAGCTAATATGCACAATGCGAGGGTGTTCAGCACACCCCCAAGTGAAGAGTACAATTACAACTTGAACTTTACCTTGGAGATGAAAGCAATGTAACCTAAATATTTGTACCCTCATATTAATCTGAAATTTAAAAAAAAACGAAAAGATTGTCAAGGTGGAATAAAAAAATAAAGCTTAACTCCCAACTATTATCAGTTGGAATAAATACACCTTAAATATAACAATACAAAATAATTTTTAGAAGCCAGGAGACAGTTACCTTTAGGGAGCAGTAACTGGGAAGACAGATAAGGGAGCTAACAGGTTGCTGGTAACATTCCATTTCTTGGTGTATTTACTTGTTGTGCAAGTGATCAATGTGTAGCAATTTGTTGATCTCTACATTTAAATTTATGTACCTTTCTATATGTGTATATTTCACAATTTAAATAGATGCAAAGACACACACATTGCTATGGTTTGGATATTTGATCCCTCCTAACCGCATGTTGAAATTCGATTCATAATGGTGGTGGTGGGATGTAACGGTGAAGAGGGGAGTTCCATGGGTAATGGGGTGGATCCCTCCTGAATGGCTTGGTGCCATCCTTACGGAGGGAATTCTTGCTCAATTTTTTCTGGTTGTTGAAGAAAGCCTGGCATCGCCCTCCTGGCTCTCTCTTGCTTTATGTTCTCTGTACACACTGGCTCTACTCTGCCTTCCCTGTACAAGGAAATGGCCGTAAGCCCTCACCAGAAAGAGACAGTGGCACCATACTTCTGTAAAATATGCAGAACTTTGTGCCAAATAAACCTCTTTTTTTCTTTTTTGCATAAATAATGCAGCTTTGGGCATTTCTTTATATATATTTATATTTATGGATTAATTTTAAAAATTTGTGCTAAGCAGTGGGGCATTGGTAGGAGACCCAAAAATGTGAAAGCAGCATTGGAACCAGGTAATGGGCAGAAGTTAAAAGAGTCTCCAGGGCTCAGAAGAAGATGAAAAGATGAAAGAAAGTTTGGAACTTTGTAGAGCTGAGTCAAGTGGTTGCACCCAAAACACTTATAGAAAACGCCGTGTTGATGGGTCTTAGATAGATTGGACCTGGGGCAAAGGTCACCCTTGTTACACCATAGCAAAGATTTTGGTTTTATTGTGTCCAGGCAGTTCTAGAGCTGTAAGGAAGGCCAGATTTAATTAGGACTGATAATCTAAGGTATCGGATAAAAGAAATTTCTAAGCAGAAAATATTCAGGAAGTGATGTGGATGTGGTTACTTCTCATAAGTTATGATCAGATGTGGGAGAAACAATGAACTAAAATTGGAATTTATAATTAAAAGGGAAGTAGAGCATAAAAATTTGGAAATTTTGCAGGCTGGCAGAATGGTAGAGAAGGGAAGAATGTTTTCAGGAGAGGAATCCCAAGGTGCTTCAGGGCAACCATTTGCTACAGAGATTAGCACAACCTGGAGGTCTTGGCGGCTTCAGATGTGCAGAACGGAAGAGTGAAGGAAGCTCGATAATTTCCACCTAGATTTCAGACGATGTATCAGAAAGTCTGGCGTGTCACAGGGACGGAGCCCCCACAGAGAGACTCTACTAAGGTAATGCCAAGGGGGAAATGTAGAGTTGGAGTCCCCAACAGAGCACTGCCTAGTGGAGCTGCAGAAGCAGAGCGGCCGCCCTCCAGATCCTAGAATCCAGAGCCACGGGCAGCACGCACGCGCAGCCTGGAACAGCTGCAGGCATCAGACTTCAATGCATTGCAGCTGCTGCAACAAATGCTCTCAAGAAAGTGGTGGGGTTATGGCTGCCTGAGGTCATGAGAACTCACCCATCACACCAGCGTGCCCAGGATGTGGGACAGAGAAGCAAGGGACTGCGTTTTGTACCATTAAGATTTAATGTCTGCCCACCAGGATATCAGATTTGCATGGGCCCCATTGCCCCTTTCTTTTGGCCGATTTCCCCCTTTTAGAATGGGAATGTTCACTAAATAACTAGGTAACCACTGTATTTTGGAAGTAAATAATTTTGTTTTTTTATTTTACAGGGTCATAGCTACAAGAAACTTGCCTGGGGTCATAGGTGAGTCTTGGGCCTTTTGCATTGATGCTGAACATAGTTAAGACTTTGGGGAACCATTGGGGTGGAATGATTGTATTTTTCAATGGGGGAACTTAAATTTTGGGGGGCAGGGCAGAATGCTATAGTTTAGATAATTGTTCCCCCAAATGTCATGTTGAAATTTGATTAAATTGGGTGAAGTTTGGGTCATGGGATGGCTTGGTATTCTCCTTACAGTAATGAGCAAGTTCTCACTATTACGTACTGTGAGATCTGGTGTAGAGAACCTGGCACCTCCCTCCGCCTCTCTCCATTTTTTCTTCTCTCTTCTGTGTGATCTTTCACATACTGGTTCCACTTTGCCTTCCACCACGAGTGGGAAAAGTCCCAGGCCCTCACCAGAAGTGCACACTAGCACCAGGCTCTTATGCAGTCAGCAGAACTATGAACCAAATAAACCTCTTTTCTTTATGCATAACCCAGCCTCAAGTGTTCCTTTACAGCTATACAATCAGACTAAACTGCGTACATCTACTCTACCTTATAGAGGTCTTGTGACGATCAATTGCTATGGGGCGTATAAAGATTAAACTTACTGTTTGATACATCAAAAGCATACATGAATGCATATTAGGTAATATTATCATTATTATTTTTCCATGTCTTATACAAGCCAAAGAATAACAATCAATAATATTTTTTGACCTGATAAATTCATTCTAATCAGCCAACAAAAATAATCAAGAATTTACAGGGGAAGAAGAATCAAAAGTTTGACTTGTCTACCTGGGTGGAATGGCTCACACCTGTGATCCTAGCATTCTAGGAGGCCGAGGTGGGAGGATCCCTGGAGCTCAGGAGTCTGAACAAGAGCAAGAATTCATCTCTAGTAAAAATAGAAAAATAAGGTGATGCCTGTAGCTCAGTGGGTAGGATGCTGGCCACATACACCCAGGCTGGCGGGTTCAAACCCAGCCCAGGCCAGCTAAAACAACAATGACAACTGCAACAACAACAACAAAAAATAGCCGGGTGTTGTGGCTGGCACCTGTAGTCCCAGCTACTTGGGAGGCTGAGGCAAGAGAATTGCTTAAGCCTAAAAGTTTGAGGTTACTGTGAGCTGTGATGCCACCACACTCTAATGAGAATGGCATAGTGAGACTCTGTCTCAAAGAAAAAGAAAAAGAAAAATTAGCCAGTTATGGTGGTGCGGGTTTGTAGTCCCAGTTACTCGGGAGGCTGAGGCAGGAGGATTGCTTGAGCCAAAGAGTTTGAGGTTGCTATGAGCTATGACTCTAAAGCACTCTACCCAGGGTAACAGAGTGAGACTCTGTCTCATAAAAAAAAAAAAAAGAAAGAAACCCATATATAATAATTAGTAAGAATAATATGGGTATATCTTTGGAGAATATAATTAATAAATAGTATAGATAAGTATTTAAACACGTTATATTTTATCAAATAATAAATTTGTTGACAAGCAGATTTGTTAGGAAAATAGAATGTGCATGACTTGATTTCATTTTTATTTCAGCAGCAAATGCCTTATTACCTGATCCTCAAACCCTTCCTTCTGCTGTCTCCTTAGGTTGCTGTCCTGGTACTCTCACAAGAGTAATTAAACCCTCAAATTGTTAGGAGCACTCTTCTCGTCCCAGCGATAGTCACCTTTTTATTTCACACTTAATCTTCCTCAAAGTAGGATCTCTGAGTAAAATGTTTCCAGCCAAGTGCTATTTCTTGAATTTTCCCTTTAGTGTCTAATTGTCTTTTAATTAAGCACTTTTTCCCACAAAATTCAAAATAGACCCTTATTTATTTGCAAAGTTGTGGCTGAACTGCCACATGCAAAGATATTGACACAACTTGCTAACTGCTTAGTCAACAAAAACAATATTAAAATAAATAAAATCCCCCATAAGTAAAATTAAGGCTAGAATAATTAAAGATCAATATTTTAAGAATAAAAGCATTATTGTGATAGAAGAAATGTAAGTGCATATTTATGTTCCTTTGAAATGAAAAGGTTTTTTTGTAACAGTTTTATTCATGTAATTTATATATCAGGCACTTGTTTTTTAGTATGGTCTCATATCTGTGTAGCCCTTATCAAAATAATTAGAATTTTTTCATTACACCAAAATAAACCCTGTACCTTTAATCACTCTTTCATCTCCCTGTCTTCCAAATTCCTCATGCCTAAATGCCCACTAATCTGTGTTCTGTTTCCGTATATTTTCCCAGTCTGGTTATTTCATATGAATGGGCTCATAGAAAATGTGGTGTTTTGACTGCCTTCTTTAAGTTAGCATAAAGTTTATAAGGTTCATGTATGATGTATCATTAATTTGTTACTTTTATGGCCAAATAGTATTCAATTTTATGAATATGCCACTTGAAATGAAAATATTCATTTGATGAATATTTAGATCTTTTCTTTTTTTTTTTTTTCAATGGAGACAAGAGTATCACTTGGTTACCCTATATAGAGTAGAGTACTGTGGCATCATAGCTCACAGCAACCTCAAACTCTTGGACTCAAATGATCTTCTTGCCTCAGCCTCCCAAGTAGCTGAGATTACAGGTGCCTGCCCACTTTTTTTTTTTTTTGGAGTATCTGGCCAAGGCTGGGTTTGAACCCACCACCTCCAGCATATGGGGCCACTGCCCTACTCCTTTGGGCCACAGGCACCCCCCAACACCCAACCGTTTTTAAGAGACAGAGTATTGATTACTCTTGCTCAGACTGGTCTTGAACTTGTGCGCTCAAGCAATTCACCAGCCTGGGCCTCCCAAAGTGCTGGGATTACAGGCATGAACCAACACAGTCTTATACACTTTTGAACTATTTTGAATAACGCTGTAATGCTGCTCTGGATATCCATGTATAAAGGGTTTCTTTTTGTCGTTGTTTGCTCTTATACCTTTTAACTCCAGAAATAATTCCACTGACCTTTTTAAAAATAATTTCTCTTTATTGACATTCTGTGATTGAAGTGGCAATGTCATCATGTCTTCCTTTGCTTCTTCCATCATTCTTTCCTTTAGTTGTGTAAACATATTTATAATGGTTACTTGGAAGTTTTTTTGTTTGTTTTTTTTTTTTCCTATTGTATGCTTCACACTTTCTTGTTTGCATGTCTTACTATTGTTGAGAACCGGATGTTTTAGATAATACACTGTTACAAATGTGCAGAGTTGTTCATTGTTTCCTCTTTCCTCCAGTGTTTATAGTTGTTTGCTTGTTTATTTGTATAGTCACTTGCTGGGCTATTATATTGAAGTCTATTTCCCTCATACTGTGAAGACTCTGAATTAGCTCTTCCAAAGGAGCAGGCTGGCATGTGCTGGGATAACTGTGGAAGGATTGTCTTCCCCTCTCTTTTTCCATGATTACAACCAGCTGTTAAACTCTACTAATTCCCAACTGATTGATCTATTGTTTTTGACAATACTCTGGAGCATAAATTGCTCCCTAGACTGAGACCATTCTAATTAAATTTGGCCTCCTTTATGGAGTAATTTTGAGATCAATGTCTGCATTTTTCTCTGACCCAAAGACAGCTCTCCTTCACTCACTTTTTCCCTGATTTTCTCTCTGGTAAGCCTATTGGTTTGTGGTATAGTCTATATCCCTCATGAAGCTACCGTCTTCTTCCTAATTGCATTCCTCCAAAATCTCCATTGTATTTGAAAGCACCCAGTAAGAATGAAAGACTGCACTCTGTTTCAAGTAAAGTCAAAGATTTTTTCTTTGTTTGTTTTTTCCTTATGGCTAACCTCTCTTCTTGGACAAAATTTCTGAGCCATGGTTTTGGAAGTGATTGTGGGGACAGTGGGATACAGTTGAGTGACATCCTTAGATTTAGGAGGGATCTTGGGGACAGTAGCCTTCTGTACAGGGTGGCCATAAATTTGTGTGCAATTTAAAACAGTGTACAGTGGGGTCCAGTACTTTCAGCCTGTTGTGCTAGAGGAAGAGCCTCTGCTCTATGATTGGGGGCTGTTTGGGAGGTAGCCCTGATCTCTTGGCCACACTCCCCTAATATTTAGCCTCTACAACAGGTAATTGTAGAGAGGATAACAAATGGCAAAGGTGTGCCCCTCCCAAAAAGATACTCACATATATTCCCTCTATGGGGAATTCCAGTGTGGGGGAAGCACTGTGTTTTTGGCTGTACTCACCTGGAGAGGAGTTTCTGTCTTGCTGAGCTGGGAGAAGTTCATGGTTCAGATGCTACAGACTGTTACTGTTCTTAGTGAGTTTTAGCAGATTTTCTGGAATTACTTTTTCTTTTTTTGAGGCAGATTCTTACTCTGTTGCCTCAGGCTGGAGTAGTTCACCACAACCTCAACTTCTTAGGTTCAAGTGGTCCTCCTGCCTCAACCTCCCAAGTAGCTGGGACTATAGGCCCTTGCTACAATGCCTGGCCTTTTTTTTTTTTTTTTTTAACGTAGTAGAAATGCATCTCACACTTGCTCAGGCTGTTCTGGAACTCTGGAGCTTAAAAGATCTTCCCAGTTTGGCCTCCCAAGTGCTAGGATAACAGGCCTAAGCCACCAGGCCCAGGGCCCAAATAAATATTTCTTTATGAGCAATATAGCAAGAGTTCATTTCCCCCAACCCATACACACACAAATTAGCTCAGCTCAGTGTGGTGCTGTTGCAGGAAGACAAGGCCCAACGGAGAGAAAGAGCACCCAAACACCACGTTTATGAGAGGAAGGGCTTTATTCACCAGCTGGGAGCTTACAGTATAGAAGAATTCCAAATGGCCGTGCTCCCCGACTGGCTTGGTCTTTCCCTTTTTATCCACAGTCAAAAAGTTCCACCCGACAGGTACCCTTCTTATTGGCCAGTTTGAATCAAGCAGGAGATGCTATTCCAGCCCCCACCTAACTACAGTATTTCACAGAACTTGGAAACTTCCAAGTTCCAGGAAGTTAAGTTTACAAATTCCTAAGGGCCGAGTCACA
>CAUYRH010017052.1:0-26037 GCA_963574655.1 Perodicticus potto
GGCTGCAACCAAAAAATGGCTAGGCGGGTGCCTGTAGTCCAGCTACTTGGGAGGCGGAGGCAGGAGACTCACTTGAGCCCAGGAATTGGAGGTTGCTGTGAGCTGTGATGCCACAGCACTCTACCCAGGGTGACAGCTTGAGGCTCTGTCGCAAAAAAAAAAAAAAAAAAAAATATTTGGCTTTTATGCCTTTTCATTTTTCTCCTAATTGACATTTATTATATTTACAAAAGTGTTAGCCTAGGATGGATCAGAAGTTTGGAAAAAAAGGCGTCTTGATGTTGTTTGAGAAGCACTCAAATGTTGTGAAGTTTGTTGGTCTGGACTTTCCCAGTTGTTTCCCGGTTGTGTTATTATATCCTTCTGTTGCTTATATTTCCTGGAAGTTGTAACTGGATGAAGACTTGCAAGACTAGGATGTACACGGCTGCTGTTTCTAATTTCTTAGGGAAGTGGTGGGAAAAGGTGAAATAAACCCAAACGTACTATATCCTAAGGCTTGCCAATGTGGTTATATTTCAGCAACTAAAACTTCATGCTTCAATTTCAGCTTCAGAACTAGATAATGATGTCCCCAAACCAACCAGCATCTCTGCTGAAAGCGATGACACCCAGAAGGCCCCTGTCATCCCCCTTCCCTCAGAGCCAAGGGAACAGACAGCCACCCTGGGAGAGAGGACATTCAACTGTTGCTATCCAGGTAAAGAATAAAACCTGAGGCATAGAGCCCCTTCTCTGTACCAAGCGCTGCTTCTCAAGCTCGGTGTGAATTCCCTCGTGGAATCCTCAGGTCCTTCTTGTGTGTTCACAACTCATGGGCATCTACGTTCATGCACACAGCCTTCCCTGTGGGTCCTGAGAATCCTGGACCACCCCGAGCTCAGCATGCAACTCGCCAGAACATCAGGCTTCCAGTAGCTTCCTTCCACTGCCAGGCTGTGTTCTGAGAAGAGCTGTATTTTCTCCTTTCCTAGGTTGCCACTTCAAAACGGTTCACGGCATGAAAGATTTGGACCGTCATTTAAGAATCCACACAGGTAGGTTCTGCCTTCATTTGCTCAACAGCTCAGTAAGAAAACAAGAACGTGGGTGTATGGATGACGTGCTAGGTACACAGAGATGAGCAAGACAGTCTTATCTGCCCCATAAAACTTACTCTAGTGGGGTGGGCTTGGGAGGAGGATCACTCAGGCTGGGAAGTGAAGATGAAGAGATTGACAGAGAATGAGCCACAGAGAGGCTGTAGAAGAGCCATAAGGTTGCTTTATCTTAAAGAAGAGCCATAAGGTTGCTTCTTAAAGGTGCTCTTTTTTAAGACAACCAGCTGCTGATAATAGAGAACTAAGGCATGATAAAGCAAAGGAACAAATGCCCGGATTTATAGTTTGCAAACTGTGTGGCCCATGGGCCACCCCCAGCCTGCTGTCACCTGCCTTTGTTTGCCTGAGACTGACCTGGGTGCTGCAGCAGCAGGGTTAAGGAGTTGCTGTAGGGGCTGTATGGGGTACACGAAGCCAAAAATATTTATCCAGCCCTTTATAAAACTTTGTCATGCCCTACTCTATAGTATAAACTCTCCACTTGCCTGCATGAGCAAGAATACTGGTTTCTTTTCACAGAAAGCACATTCAGCAGCTTAAACATAATCAGGTCTTCAGAAGCCAGTTGTCTACAGCTAGCTGGTCAGATGCCTCTGCCATCCTTTACACAGGGCTTCACCTCTGGGTGCCAGGCAGCTGCTCTAGGTCCCCGAATCTCTTAACAAGTGGGGCCTGGGAGATCACACCCCCTCCCGCTATGATGCGGAAACAACATCCCTTGATCTGGAGAGGCGACCATGGGACTTGGTCACCAACACACTAAGCATCAAGGGAGGCTGGGAAGGGCCTCGAGAAAGGTAGCCACAAGCAGCTGGAACGTGGGAGCTCTACGATGGAGAAGACAGAGCTTTCCAGGCAGCAGTATCCCCTGCCAGAGATGAGCACCTGTGCTGGAAAAATGAGAGAAGGGAGGGCAGGTCTGCCTGGGAGGGTGCAGCATGAAAGGCCTGTTAGTGAGGAAATGTTTGCACTTCTCAAAAGACAAGGCTGCCTGCATAACTATGTCTGTAAGAGACACGGATTGCAGGGGCCGACTGAAGACAAAAGCAGAGTTCTTGCCAACACCGTGCACCAGTCTAGGGAGCATCACCATGCGTACCTCTGTCCTGAAGATACTTGAGCAGTTCTTGACTCGGGCTATGCTACTGCCATCTAGTGGGTGGAGGCCAGAGGCGCTGCCAAAATCCTACAATGGTCAAGATAGCTCCCGCAGCAAAGAATTAACAGCCTGGATAGTGCCGAGGTTGATCTAGAGAGATGGGCAGAATAATGTTCTTTTGAAGTATTGCAGAGCATTCCAGGGATATAGGAAGTGCAAGGCATGACCTTGTCCTTGTATCAGAGAAGCAGATGCGGGGTTGTAGACTGACCATTGCCTTAATGGATGTAAACTTAGGGCAGTCACCAAGTAGCCTGTTTCTCCAAGTGTTTTAACTTGGAAAGTAGGAGAGGCCCTAGGGAGCTCACAGGATCACTCCCTCAGGGCATGACCCAGAAGCAGCATCCCTTGTGACTAGTGGAGTAGTGGTACCCAAGTAATAGTACCTTAAAACCCAAGCGTTTCTGTCCTATGATGGGGCAGGTGTGTGTGGTCCAGGTTGGTATGGCAGCCCCATAGTTGCAGGGTCCTGGGCTCTTTCATTGCTTTGCCATCTAAGGGGACATTGCTCATTAGGCTGTTCAAAGATGGCTTACTGCCACCTTAAAGGGACATCCTGGACATTATTGATATCACTTGGGCTCATGCCCCTTTGGCCAGAGCCTAGTCACATAGTCACCCATAGCTATGGAAATGAAGGCTGGGAAAATGAAGTCTTGCTTCTGTGTGGCCATGTGTCCAGCTATAAAGAAAGTTCTATTACCAAGAGAAATAGGAGAACAGAGACAGAGTCTTACTTTGTCACCCTTGGTAGAGTGCTGTGGCGTCACAGCTCACAGCAACCTCAAACTCTTGGGCTTAAGTGATTCTCTTGCCTCAGCCTCCCAAGTAGCTGGGACTACAGGCACTCGCCACAACACCCAGCTATTTTTTTGTTATTGTCGCAGTTGTCATTGTTATTTAACTGACCCCGGACTGGGTTCCAACCTGCCAACCTCAGTGCATGTAGCTGGCCCTGTAACCACTGTGCTTTGAGCACCAAGCCTGTCTTCTGAAATTTTATCACTGACACTCCTGGCAATTTTCATTGAAGTAGCAGTTTCACCTAGTTCATCTAAGACTTTCTGCCTATACCAAATCTGAAAAAGCCATAGTTGGTTGTTATTTCAAGTCAAAATGAGGTTTTATGGAGCCCGTAGTCCCAGCTTACCCAAGAGGCTAAGGCAGGAAGGTTGCTTGAGCCCAGAAGTTTGCATCTAACCTGGACAATACAGGAACCTCTCCGCCTG
The DNA here is from genome assembly GCA_963574655.1 of Perodicticus potto. Taxonomy (NCBI): domain Eukaryota; kingdom Metazoa; phylum Chordata; class Mammalia; order Primates; family Lorisidae; genus Perodicticus; species Perodicticus potto. The sequence continues at coordinate 3,489 of CAUYRH010017052.1, forward strand.
CTCCAACCAACTGCCTCTTTTAAAAAAAAACTGCATGGAGAAAAAGGCTAGTTCCACTTGCAATGCAACCATCACACAAGTGTCTTTTTGATAAAACCTATGTACTTGGTTTGCAGCAGAAGTACCATAAGTGTACTTTTTGTTTTCTCACATAAAACGTTTAAAAGGCTTATTCAGGGGGAGAGAGCTAATCAGGTTAGTTTACTGCTTCATCCAAGATATTCCTAAGTGGACCTGGCTTTTTTCTCCAGGAGCAGGTGGCTGAGTGTGTTTACTGGGAGAGCGGGTGCCACTGCTCTGATCCGTGCTAAGGCTCCTGCGGTTCTACCCTGCACTGCTGCTCCTACATCAGTGCAAATGTTGACAGGACAAAGGCAAATCATTGTTTAGTATCTTTTTTTTCTCTTTTTGAGACAGTCTCACTTTGTAACCCGTGGTAGAGCCATGGCGTCATAACTCACAGCAACCTCCAACTCTTGAGTCAAGCAATTCTCTTGCCTCCCAAGAGCAATTCTCTTGTTCTCCCAAGTAGCTGGGACAACAGGTGCCTGCCACAATGCCCGGCTACTTTTTTTAGAGACGGGGGGAGGGGGTCTCACTCTTGCTCAGGGCTGGCCTCAAACCCGTGAACTAAAGGCAATCCATCTGCCTCGGCCTCCCAGAGTGCTAGGATTACAGGCGTGAGCCACTGTGCCTGGCCTTGTTTAGTATCTTTAAAATGGTTTTGACCACAGGCCCAACTAGAAAAGTTTTGGGGAACCAAGTTTGACACATACAACAGAAGCATGCACAGCAAATACAAAAGTGACTAAGAATGGGGCTCCCGTGTGGATGGTCTGCAGGCTCCCTGAGGACTTATTTTGGCAGAAAGTGAATTAAAAACAGCTGAGTTATGATTGCTGGGCTATGATCACCTCCGAGAAGGCTTCAAAAGCAAGGCCTTGAACTTGAATTGGTTCTTATTTTCATCACCTTTATTCTAGTGTTATGTTGCTGCTTTTTGATACCTTTGAATGCTAGTGTGTCTTGGAGAAAGAAAAACTAATTATCAAACATATTAGAAATAAGGGGGGGGCGGCGCCTGTGGCTCAAAGGAGTAGGGCGCTGGCCCCATATGCTGGAGGTGGTGGGTTCAAACCCAGCCCCAGCCAAAAACTGCAAAAAAAAAAAAAAGAAAGAAAGAAAGAAAGAAGGTGGGTGGTAGAATGAGGAGGACCAAGAAAAAATGTTTCATTTCTATTTGCCATGTAAAATCTTAGAATAATAATGTTAGCAGGAATTATTTACTGGAGAAAGGGTTTCAAAACAGTTGAAGTTCTTTTCTCCATCTGATACATTGGATTGTATACAGTGCTTAAGTTTTTAAGGACTTCAGCATTTGATTTTATTGTGACAGAATGAATTCCCCCGGTCACCTGTTCTTCCATACCACTATCCCATCAGCTTTCTGGATAATAAAACTCATCTGATAGAAAAGGCACAAAATTAGCTAAAGTCTTAGGCACAGGGCTTCCTTTGTTAGAAACCAAAATACTGTAGAGCTATAACTCAGTGTGATGGCAAGAACCGGGAGAAAGGGGGGTATGGAAATAGACCCACACACGTGTGCAAATTCAGCACCATTTCAAGTCAATAGGAGAAGGGGTGAATCAATGGGATGCTGGGACCATTCTGAACGGTTGTTAACACTAAGGTTAGTTCTTCACCTTACCCTTCACAGATTCCAAATACAGTGAGCTAAATGTTCACCTATCACTGTACTTGGAAATGTAGGACAAATGGTCTAGGCCAGTGGTTTTCAACCTTCCTAATGCTGCAAGGTAGTTTCATTGTTACAAAGGGGTCAAGACCCACAGGTTGAGAACCGCTGGTCTAGGCAGACAGGCAAATAAAACCACAAAGGAGGAATAGTAGTTAAATATCACTATGACAACTACAAAAAAAAAGAAAAAAAATAGCCGGGCATTGTGGCGGGCACCTGTAGTCCCAGCTACTTGGGAGGCTGAGGCAAGAGAATAACTTGAGCCCAAGAGTTAGAGGTTGCTGTGAGCTGTGACCAAATGGCACTCTACTGAGGGCAACATAATGAGACTCTGTCTCAAAAAAAGAAAAAAGTTAAAAAGTATCCAAGAGGCCAGTTGCAGTGGCTCACACCTGTAATCCTAGCACTCTGGGAGGCCAACGTGAGTGGATTGCCTAAGCTCACAGGTGCGAGACCCTGTCTCTAAAAAATAACTGGATGTTGTGGCAGGTGCCTGTAGTCCCAGCTACTTGAGCCCTAGAGTTACAGGTTGCTGTGAGCTATGAAGCCATGGCACTCTATCGAGGGCAACACAGTGAGACTGTCTCAAAAAAAAAGTATTCAAGAAACTGCAACATTGGATGGAATTAATATTTACGATCCATAAAGACTTCTACAAATCAAAGACAACTAATTGCAACAGAAAAGGATATGAACAGACAATTGACTAAGAAAAATAAATGTTATTAGTCACACAAAAAGCCCATAAGCAATGAGGTGCAAATTAAACACCATTACTGTATTTTCTTCATCAAGCTGGCTAAAAAGAACACAATTAAAGTCATGAATCACAGAATACCATGCATCACCATGAATTTAACCAATGACCTCCTCCTCGCCCACCTCCCCATTCAGAGAAATGTGGTTGTTTTCAGGCTGAAGATAGATCAGAGATGTGTGGGAGAGGGGTGTGAACCTTTGGAGTGCTGAATGAGTTGTGTGAGTTATCTTCAGGCCTCTTGCTGGCCTCTCGTTTGCTCTGATAGTTCAAGTTGATTCTCTTGCATTGCCTCGGTAAACTAACCTATGGAAATGAGAGTCCACCCCCCTTTTGTTTAATACTTGATCTTGAGTGACTTGGCTTTGGCGCTTCACTTCAAACTGGAGAACAGCTGGGAAAGTAAATCATCTATATCTTACTCGTTATAAAGGGATGCTTCCTTTTTTTACTATCATGTAGGATTAGAATCCCTGGGACTCTTGCAAAGATCACTGGCTACATTAAAGTTTATTCTGGCTGGGTGCAGTGACTCACGCCTATAATCCTAGTACTCTGGGAGGCTGAGGCAGGTAGATTTCTTGAGCTTAGGAGTTTGAGAGCAGCCTGAACAAGAATGATACCTCCTGTCAACTAAAAATAGGAAAACTAGCCAGGGATTGTGGCAGGCACCTGTAGTCCCAGCTACTCAAGAGGCTGAGGCAAGGGGATGACTTGAGCCCAGGAGTTTGAGATTGCTGTAAGCTAGGCTGACACCATGGCTCTCAAGCCTGGAGCAACAGAGAAGCCTCTGTCTCAAAATAAAGTTTATTCTTATTCTTCTGGGATTTTTTTTTTTTTTGAGATGGAGTCTCACTGTGTTGCCCTTGGTAGAGGGTTGTGGCATCACAGCAACCTCAAACTCTTGGGCTTAAGTGATTCTCTTGCCTCAGCCTCCAAAGTAGCAGAGAGAATAGGCACCTGCCACAATGCCTGGCTATTTTTTGTTGTTGTTGTAGTTGTTGTCGTTGTTCTGGCAAGCCCAGGCTGGGTTTGAGCCTGCCAGTTCTTTTCTATGTGGGTACTATAGGAACCCACCACGCACCCTAGCTGCTGAGCCAAAGGTGGCGAGCCCCTTCTGGGGCTTTTTTTTTTTTTTTAAGTGGGGGAGTGGTCGAGGGTGTTTAATCGGACATGATGGTTGAATTTCAAATGTTTGACCATTTTAAGATGATGCTGTAGCACTTATTTAGCCTCATAAAGTAGGTTGATTTATAAGGCTTATATATATATATATTTTTTTTTTTTTTTTTTTTTGCAGTTTTTGGCCAGGGCCGGGTTTGAACCTGCCACCTCCGGTATATGGGGCCAGCGCCCAACTCCTTGAGCCACAGGTGCCACCCAAGGCTTGTATCTTTTTATCCCACCTTCTATTGCTTCACTTGGCATTGGTATCAGGTGTCTATTATATAGTGAGTAGAGGCGTTTTCTAATCTTTCTCTATGCTGTTAAACAGGTGACTGTGGAAATGCCCTTCCCTGTAAGTTTGAGAGACCCAAGTATAGTTGGCAAACCCCCTGAGTGGGAGGATCCTTGGAGGCCAGGAGTTTAAAGTTGGGCCAGGTGTGATAGCTCACATCTGTAATCCCAGCACTCTGCAAGGCCAAGGTGGGAGGATCCCTTAAGCTTAGTCCACCCTGAGAGTGAGACCCCATCTCTACTAAAAATAAAAATAAAAAAAAAACTAACCAGGCATTGTGGTGGGTACCTATAGTCCCAGCTACTCAGGAGACTAAGGCTGGAAGATTAATCGAACCCAGCAGTCTGAGATTGCTGTGAGCTGGACTGATGCCACAGCACTCTACCCTGGGCAAAACAGTGTGAGACTCTGTCTCAAAAAGAGAATGTTCATTGTGCTATAATTATGCCTGTGAATGGCTGCTGCACTTCAGCCTGGGCAATATAGTGACACTCCCATCTCTTAAAAAAAAAAAAAAAAAAAAAAAAAAACTTTGATATAACTTGTCAAGGATCCTTTACTTGTGTGTGACTTTTACTTGGGAGCATGAAGAGATGGTATAAATTAAACTGAGTTAACAATGTCAACCTTAGTGACAACTGAAAAGAGCTGTTTTTTATACCAGTGTCCCCTGTCAGGCTCACCTCCTGTGGTCTTGTCTCGGGACCCTGCCAGGTGCCAGGTTCTCTGTATGGAACAGCCAGTGAAAGCCTTCTTGACCTGCTTTCTGCCATGAATTCCTGGCAATTCCAGAAAGTCTGGAGGCCCTTCTCAGAATGTTTTTGGGTGTAACAAGCTATTTTTTAAAACTGTATTTTTTTTTTTTTTGAGACAGGGTCTCACTTTGTTGCCCTGGGTAGAATACTATGGCATCATAGCTCACAGCAACTTCATATTCTTGGGCTTAAGTGATCCTTTTGCCTCATTCCAAATAGCTGGGTCTACAGGTGCCCACCTCATTACCTAGCTTTTTTTTTTTTTGGTAGAGACAGAGTCTTACTTTATCACCTTCAGTAGAGTGCTGTAGCGTCACACAGCTCAAGGCAACTTCCAGTTCCTGGGCTTAGGTGATTCTCTTGCCTCAGCCTCCCGAGTAGCTGGGACCACACGCACCCACCACATCGCCCGGCTTTTTTTTAGTTGCAGTTTGGCAGGGCCAGGCTTGAACCCACCACCCTCGGTATAGGAGGCCAGCGCCCTACTCACTGAGCCATAGGTGCTGCCCAATCCTAGCTATTTTTTAGACAGGCTCTCACTCTTGTCCACTCTGGTCTCAAACTCCTGAGCTCAGGCAATCCACCCACCTCGGCCTCCCAAAGTGCTGGGATTACAGGTGTGAGCCATGCCTGGCTTAAACGTTTAATAGAAATTTATGCCATTTATGTTTTGTGTACTGACCTTTAGTTTGATTCTGTCTTATCCTGTGCTATTGATGTCTTTGGATGGTTTCCTCTTACCTGAAAGCCATACTTTGATACTTTCTTATAGACCACATCTTATCTCCCCACCCCCCATTTTTTCCCAATGTGCATAGTTTATGTGTCAGGTCATCTGTCACTGCTTCTCACGGAATGCTGACTCCCTTATAAGATTCTCTTAACATGACTTGTCTAGAACCTTGAAGATGTTGATCCCATCTTGCTAGCATCAAGCATGATTTAAGGAGGTTTGTGCTGACTTAAGAATTTATTTCTGGAGTTTTCTTTACAGAAGCTTTCAGATCTCACCCGTCTTGGGGCTCTGAAATTTACATCCCTGCTTCAAGATAAGCCATGATGGCTGTCTTTATTGTTAGGAAATAATTATTTTCTCTATTCTATCATCTTCTATCATCTAGAACTACCTTTCGTGTCTTAACTTTTGTCATGTTCTCCCACTTTGGGAGATTCTTTAGTTCTATCATCTACTTGTTTTCTTAATTTTATTTCAGGATGTTATGGGGTACAAATGTTCTGGCTATGTAAATTGGTTCCATACCATTTGAGTCAAAGTTATAAACGTGCCCATAACCCCAACAGTGCGCAGTGTACCCATGAGGTGTGAATTCACCCATCTCCTCCTCCCACCACTTGCTACTTTATTTTTAATGAGTGTTATTTCTATATATGCATATAAGTGTTGATCAATCAGTTTCAATGTGATCGTGAGTACATGGGATGTTTGTTTTTCCTTTCTTGTGATACTTCACTGAGAATAATGTTCTAGTTCCATCTAGGTTGTTATAAGACGTATCCACTATTTTTTCTTATGTCTGAATAGTACTCTATGATGTATATATATAACTGTATTAATCCAGTTATGTATTGATGGGCCCTTGGGTTGTTTCCACATGTTTGCAATTATGAATCGTGCTGCTGTAAACATTCATGTGCAAATGTCTTTTTTTATATCTTTTTTCCCTTTGGATAAGTACCTAGTAGTAAGATTCCTGGATCAAATGGTAGGTCTACTTTTAGCTCTTTGAGGTACCTCCATAGTACTTTCCATAGAGGTTGTATTAGTTTGCAGTCCCATCAACAGTGTATGAGTGTTCTTATCTCCTCACACCCTGGCAGCATTTGTTGTTCTGGGACATTTCGATTAACACCATTCTCACTGGAGTTAGGTGATATCTCAGTGTGGTTTTGATTTGCATTTCCCTAATGCTTAGAGATATTAAGCATTTTTCCATGTGTTTATTGGTCGTTAGTCTATCTGCATTTTAAAAGTTTCTCTTGGATGGTGCCTATGGCTCAGTGAGTAGGGTACTGGCCCCATATATCGAGGGTGGCAGGTTTGAACCCGGCCCTGGCCAAATTGCAACAAAAAAAAAAAGGAAGTCTAAAAAAAAACGTTTCTCTTCATGCCTTTTTCCCCACTTCTTTTTTTTTTTTTTTTAAGACAGAGTGTCACTTTGTCATCCTCAGGTTAGAGTCCCATGGCATCATAGTTCACACGAACCTCAAAGTCTTGGGTTCAAGCAATTCTTTTGACTCAGCCTCCCGAGTAGCTGAGACTACAGGTGCCCACCACAATATCTGGCTATTTTTTAGAGACAGGGTCTTGTACTTGCTCAGGCTGGTCTCAAACCTGTGAGCTCAGGCAATCCACCCACGTTGGCCTCCCAGAGTGCTAGGATTACAGGCATGAGCCACCTTGCCCGGCCTCTTTTCCCTACTTTTAAATGGGATTGTTTGATTTTTTTTTCTTATTGATTTGCTTGAGTTCTTTATAGATTCGGATTATCAGCCCTTTATTAGATGTATAGCATGCAAATATTTTTTCCCATTCTGTAGGTTGTCTTTTTGTTTTCTTGACTACGCAGAAGCTTTTTAATCTGAACAAGTCCCACGTATTTACTTTTGTTGCTGTGATTGCTTTTAGGGTCTGCATCATAAATTCTTTGCCCAGGCCAATGTCTATAACAGTTTTTCCAACTTGTTCTTCTAGAACTCATATAGTTTCATGTCCTAGGTCATTAGGTCTGTTATACTTCATGGGTTCATGTTCGTGAGTGATGAGAGCTATGGATCCCATTTGCTTTCGACATGTGGTTATCCAGTTTCCCAGCACCATTCATTAAATAGAGATTCTTTTCCCCAGTGTATGTTCTTGTCTGCTTTGTAGCAGATAAAATAGCAGATGGCAATATATGAGGATGGTTTTATATCTGGGATCTCTGGTTTTTTATCATCTACTCCTAAGACTTTTAATAAATTTGTCTTGAGAGTCTCAAGTTCACCACCATAGTGAACCTAATGAGCAGGAAGCACAGGTATTTTCTATGCCCTCCCACCCCCACTTGTGCACAGCCTTCCCCATTATCCACAACCCCCACCAGAGCAGTATACTTGTAACCATGGATGAATCTGGATTGACCGATGGCCCAAAGTCCATGGTTTACATTAGGGTTCACGCTTGGTGTGGTACATTCTGCAGGCTTGGACAAGCAGATAATGACATAAGTCCACTAATGTCATTTTTTGATGTCAACGTACTAGAAATCTTATCTTGGGTGGTGTCTGTGGCTCAAAGGAGTAGAGCGCTGGGGGAAAAAAATCGAAATATGTTGATATTCAGTTTTTTGTTTGGTTTGGTTTTATAAGAGGAAGGGCTTTATTCACCAGCTGGGAGCTTACGGCATAGAATTCCAAATGGCCACACTCCCCGACTGGCTTGGTCTTTCCCTTTTTATCGATAGTCAAAAAGTTCCACCCCACAGGTATGCTACTTATTGGCCAGTTAGAATTAAGCGGAAGATGCTATTCCAGCCCCTAAAGAACTACAGGATTTCACAGAACTTGGAAATTTCCAAGTTCCAGGAAGTTAAGTTTACAAACTCCCAAGAGCTGAGTCACCATGGAGAGGACCCTGCAGGTGTATCCTTGTGGTCTTCTTGAGAAGACCTGTTCCCCTAGACCTCACCCTTCTTTGGTATCCTCTCTCATTCCCCCTTTTTGAGACTCTAATATATTTTAATTTAGGGTCTCAATATCAGCTTGTTTCTGCAGGTACCGATATTAATTACTTTTTAGCACTGACGTTTTAGGGACTGTGACTCTTCTTGGGCTCTCTACTCAGGCCTTAATAGTACAGTGGTGGTGGGCTAATATGCATATGAGTTTTTACTTTTCCCTGTGACATTTTCCCCCATTGATACACAGTTTTTATTTACATAGTTTCCATTATTTTGTGTGCCCTGATTAATTTCATGAGTTAAGTGTTTCTCTCTGGTTCTGGCTTTTCCCAAGCACATTTGGCCGTTGAGGGGACTAATTTCTATTTGGGTATGATCAACGTGGAACGTGACAGAGGACGTGGCAGTGGAACACTGCTCGGTGGAGACGTTCAGGGCGTGGGGTTCTGTTGTCCAGTTTGTCTCCAGCTGTCAGGCCCTTGTCCGTGTAGTCCTCTTTCTCTGCACCCTCGTCTACTTGACAGCTGGAGGAGGTACCACTTGGTAGAAGTAAGAAGAAGGAAGGGATTAACCTCAACATTCTCTGTGTGGTTCATCAATCAGTGGCCCAACACCCGGCACCCCTTATCTAGAACACATCTATAACCAAGCCCATTTTCCCAAACAGGGTTTGGCCGATGATTTTCTCCATCAATCTGACTTTAATCTGCCTCTGAGGATTCCTTGGTTTCTGAGCCATCAATGAATGGCACCCATCCCTCTCTCTCTTTATACTGAATATCCTTTCCACATCTGTGTATTTGGACAGAAGGAGGAAGCAGACCCATATGCTTAGGCTCTCACCTTGGTTGAATTTCTCTAATAATCTTGATTGAGAAACCCTAAAAATCCTGAATCCTTATGTGTTTGAAGGAGACAAACCACACAAGTGTGAGTTCTGTGACAAGTGCTTCAGCCGGAAGGACAACCTAACCATGCACATGCGATGCCACACCAGTGTGAAGCCACACAAGTGTCACCTGTGTGACTACGCCGCCGTGGACAGCAGCAGCCTCAAGAAGCACCTGCGGATACACTCGGACGAGCGGCCATACAAATGCCAGCTCTGCCCCTATGCCAGCCGCAACTCCAGCCAGCTCACCGTCCACCTGCGCTCCCACACGGGTAAGTCCCTGACCTGGAAAGCTCGGGGCTTCATCCCTTCTCCACTTTCTTAACCTTTGTCTGCTTCCAACCCAAGCAACATAAGTGACTTAGTGTGATAGAAATAAAGGAATTTGGAGTTTCCTTGATGTGAGGTTGTTTTGGGGGGACTTTGGAGGGGTAGAAGAGGGGCAGGAGATAGTTTGCAATAAAATATAAAACCCAACTGTCAGACGGTCATAATTTGACAACGTGGAATACAACCAGGATGGGTACCCAATACAGCCACTGAGAAGCAAAGGGTGTCTCCAACAAATCTGACCTATAAACTGAGTGGGTCGGTCATTTATATTCTGATTTCATGACTGGCTTCAGAAATGTAGCTAAGTCAGCTGACTATAATCGTAAACTAAACTTCTAGTTCTAGAAACTTCCTTCCCTCTGTGGGACCTCACTGAAATGATAGGAACAACCCATCACGGCGCAGAAAAATGCAAATTGAGATGCTCACAAAGGAGAGGCTCACAGAATGAGAATTTTCCGTGAATTCATGGAAGATGGCAAGTGGATAGGAATATGCCAACATTTAAGAATGAATACAGAGGCTCGGCGCCTGTGGCTCAAAGGGCTAAGGCGCCAGCCACGTACACCTGAGCTGGCAGGTTCGAATCCAGCCCGGGCGCACCAAACAACAATGACGGCTGCAACCAAAAAATAGCCAGGCGTTGTGGCGGGCACCTGTAGTCCCAGCTACTTGGGAGGCAGAGGCAGGAAACTCACTTGAGCCCAGGAATTGGAGGTTGCTGTGAGCTGTGATGCCACAGCATTCTATCCAGGGTGACAGCTTGAGGCTCTGTCTCAAAAAAAAAAAAAAAGAATGAATGAATACAGAAAGCTGTTATCACAGCAGACAGATGGAAAGCAGCCACAGAGTTGGGAACCAGCCTTTCCAGCCACTGAGTGTCCAGAAAGCTCTGAACTTGGAACTAGCACATAGACAACCAAGGCCACAAAGCTTGAAGGGAAAAGCCAAAGCCTCTTAGCAAAACTGCCCACCACCCTAGTAGCAGGTAAAACCCAAGGCGTCTGTTTAATCCTCAAACCAGTCTACTCTTTCTAAGTATACTCACCCACGGAGTATGAATTATTGCAGGGAATGAATGAAATAAAATGAGCCATATGTCATAAAAAATCCTTGAAGCAAATGAGTAGTTGGGTAATATGCACAAGCGTGATTACATTCTAATTGGTGTCCACCCTCTGGCAGGAATAATACATCTAAATAGAGCTCTATGAAGAAATAGAATAGAGAGGTGGGAATTAGAACTGGGGTGGCCAGCTATAAAATTCCCAGAGATTAGGGGAGAAATTGGGTTAGTGAACTAAGAAGCAGCAGCTGAAAGTCTGGTTCCTGACCAAGTCTAAGAAAAAAAGAAAAGAAAAGTGTGTGTGTGTGGGGGGGTGAAATCCTACATTATAAAGGGCTGGAAGAATGAAAATTTCCATGAGATTCTGATGAAAATAAAGGGAGTTGGCAGAGGCAATCTGTAATCTAGAAAGGCTGGGTAGTATTGGCTCCTAGGACAGTATAGAACAGTGCCCTTAAAAGTTGGGAAGTGATTTTGATCTGAGAATTTTATACCCAGCCAAACTAACTCAGGTATGATCAGAATAGAATGATTGAGTAAAGGACTCGATTATATTCCCAGTCACCATATTAGTGGAAGTTATTTGAAGATAAATGCTAACATTGGAAGGAAGGAAACAAAATCTGGCATGAGATTTGTGTGAATATCTGAATATAGCTAACTAGGATTTTAGCAAAGCGAATATCAGGATGATACTTGTACAGATGAGAAAAAAATGAAGTCAAAAATTCAGCAAATCCACTTAAAGGTTACATAACCAAAAGACTGAATAAGTTCTGAAATTGAGATTCTTTTTTTCAGGAAATATAGTCCAAGTGGCTGGGCATAGTGACTCACACCTGTAATCCTAGCACTCTGGGCAGCCGAGGCGGATGGATTGCCTGAGCTCATGAGTTCAAGACCAGCCTATGCCAGAGCAAGACCTCATCTCTTTAAAAAAAAAAAAAAAAGCTGGGTATTGTGGTGAGCGCCTGTAGTCCCCAGCCACTTGGAAGGCTGAGACAAGAGAATCACTTAAGCCCAAGAGTTTGAGGTTGCTGTGAGCTGTGACACCACAGCACTCTGAGAGTGACAAAGTGAGACTGTCTCAAAAAAAAAAAAAAAAAAGTCCAAGAACCCAGCTAAAATGTGGCCCAAAGTAAGCGTGTAAGAAGAGACCCCATTAGCTGGCTGTAGTAGCACGTGTGCGTAGCAAGACTGAGGCAGGATCTCTTGAGCCCAGGAGTTTGAGGCTGCAGTGAGCTAGGATTATACCACTGCACTTCTGACTGGGTGGCAGAGTGACCCTGTCTCAAAAAAAGAAAAAACATATGTATTTTTTTCTTTTTTAGAGACAGGGTCTCACTTTGTCACTCTCAGTAGAGTGCTATGGCATTGTAGCTCACAGCAACCTCAAACTCTTGGGCTGAAGTGATTCTCTTGCCTCAGCCTCCTAAGGAGCTGGGAGTACAGGTGCCCGCCACAATGCCCAGCTATTTTTGGAGACGGGGTCTCACTCTGGTTCAGGCTGATCTCAAACTCCTGAGCTCAGGCAATCCATCCGCCTTGGTCTCCCAGAGTGCTAGGATTACAGATGTGAGCCACCACACTTGGACTTAAAAAAAAAAAAAATCTGTGATAATGACTTATCCACTGGCCCAGATGTGACAGTGGCCTTATAAGGAAGCAACTGTAATCCTGGTGCAGTATTTGGGTCAAGCTCTGATTTAAATTATGAATGGGAATGTGATAGTTTGATTCTGGAGTTGATCTGAAAACAACTAAAGTACGGGGAATTCACGAGACAGAATGGAAATGATCTTGAACTGCAATGTGAAAATAAAGCTGCTCTAACAAGTGAGGAGTCAAGTGTAAAGAAGAGGGAACCCTGAGTGGGCTGTCACTCAGCTTAGAAGGAAAAGCAAGAGAACCGTTAGACGCAGGATAAGGCTGAGGAAGGGCTCTGTGTGCAGGCTAAGAGTCTCTTTGCTTAAGTTCAACTGCTGAAGTTTGATGTGAAAACCTCCAAAACAACTGAAAACCCTTAGCAACGCCTCCAGGGAAGGCGACACTAAATTTGTGAGCAGACTGTGGCTTTTCATTATTTGTCCCCTGTTCCTGCTGCCATGTTCGTATGTTAATTTTATAAATTCAGTCAGTAGTTTTAAAACTAAAACTTGTAATACAACCCAATAAACTGGTATAGCTTTAAACAGTACAAGTGTGGTCATAGTCTTAGCTTGATCTGGAATGGTTGTATGTAACAAGTCTCCTGTGTTCAGTTCTGAGATGTCAAGTTGAATGAGAATTTAGATTTAAAACTGAAATGTCGCCTCGGCGCCTGTGGCTCAATGGGCTAAGGCACCAGCCACATACACCTGAGGGGGCGGGTTCAAATCCAGCCCAGGCCCGCCAAACAATAATGATGGCTGCAACCAAAAAATGGCCAGGCGTTGTGGTGGGCGCCTGTGGTCCCAGCTACTTGGGAGGCAGAGGCAGGAGACTCACTTGAGCCTAGGAATTGGAGGTTGCTGTGAGCTATGATGCCACGGCACTCTATCCAGGGTGACAGCTTGAGGCTCTGTCTCAAAAAATAAATAAATAAATAATAAAAATGAAATGTCAAGAGTAGGGACTTGGATTCTATTATTCCTGAGTTCAGATCCCTACCATTTGACTTCTCTAAGCCTCAGTTGTCCCATCTGTAAAATGGGGGTAATGGTACTCACTGCTAGGATTGTGAAAACCAAGTGAGTTAACACAGTAGATTGCAAGTCGTTAGAATTCAGAGGCCACACATCATGTGGCCGGGTGTGTTGATGTGGGTGGGGAGGGGGGATCTGTGTTGCCTGCCTGCTCTAATGGAAACACACCTTCCGTTGCTAGGGGACACCCCCTTCCAGTGCTGGCTCTGTAGCGCCAAGTTCAAAATCAGCTCGGACTTGAAAAGGCACATGATCGTGCACTCGGGGGAGAAACCCTTCAAGTGCGAGTTCTGTGACGTCCGCTGCACCATGAAGGCCAACCTCAAGTCGCACATCCGTATCAAGCACACGTTCAAGTGTCTGCACTGCGCCTTCCAGGGCCAGGACCGGGCCGACCTCCTGGCGCACAGCCGGCTGCACCAGGCGGACCACCCGGAGAAGTGTCCCGACTGCAGCTACTCGTGTTCCAGCGCGGCCGCCCTGCGTGTGCACAGCAGGGTCCACTGCCAGGACCGTCCCTTCAAGTGTGACTTCTGCAGCTTCGACACCAAGCGGCCCAGCAGCCTGGCCAAGCACATTGACAAGGTCCACAGGGATGAGGCCAAGACGGAAAACCGGGCCCCACAGGCCAAGGAAGGGCCCAGGGAGAGCAGCTCTCCACATGTGGCCAAGATAGTGACCCAGAGGGCCTTCCGCTGTGACACCTGTGGTGCTTCCTTTGTCAGGGATGACTCTCTGAGGTGCCATAAGAAACAGCATAGTGACCAGAGTGAGCACAAGAACTCAGATTTGGTCACCTTCCCTCCTGAAAGCAGCGCCTCTGGGCAGCTCGGCCCCCTGGGCTCTGTGGGACAGCTCGAGGCTCCCCTGGAGCCCAGCCAAGACCTCTAGTTCAGCCAAAGGACTGTCTGCTGGTGGGAATTCCAGACAAATGCTCTCGCTCAGACCTCCAAGGCGAGGGTGTTTAACCAGACTCTGGGCATGGTACAGAGCTGACTGCTCCAGCTTCAAGGCCTCCCAAGCCATGGCTGGGGTGACAGTGGTGTGAGGACAAAGCGATGCTGTGGGGACACTTCTCCACATCTCCATCTTCCCTCTTCCCGACTCATTGTTCACAGGTTCCCTGGCACTGCTCTATCCCATTCGGACAGCTGCTTCGTGATGGATTCCAATTTTAAAACTGATCCATCTCTGATGGAATTAAACTAGCTAGATGACATAGAAAACTTAAAACGAAACCCGTCACTAGGAAACTGCCCTTTAGTGGGAAGGGGCATCCTCGGAGGGTATAGGGTGGCTAGAGAAGTTCTGTTTCTTACCCTGGGTGGTCATTATGGGTATTCGCCTTACACATTTGTGTGGTTTCTTACCATTGTCTTACAATAAAGGCAAAGTCTTGGTAGACCGATGTAAAAGGAGCACTCCAGTCTGTACATTCCTCCATAGAGAAGTGATGGGGGCGGGGGTCCTCCATCCCTCTCCGGTTCAGCAACTTAATTGTAAATGCACGGTGATTTTTCACTGAGTACCGGAGCAAAGCGATGCACAATGTGAACTGCAGGGGGCGCCAAAGATCAAGCTAACAGTAACACAACCTGTACTTACAAATCATTGAATTCAAAATTCCATATATTTTTATTTGCGAAGAAAAACCTGAGAGGCCCAGGGACGGGCCCTGGGCACTTGGTTCTGGGATATGTGATGTGTGGTACAACTTCAAACCAGCATCTTTTTCATCACAGAAAACAACTGAAAATCCAACCTTCTCGTAAATGGACCTTTTACTTAAGCTCTAAGAGGCTATGGGATTTGAGTGGATATATAACTTACCCAAGCTGCTTTATCTGATCTACTTCTTGCCACTTTTTTCAAATACTGCCGTTTTAAAATATAAATTCTTGTATGCCCTTAAGCTAAACATCTATTATTTTTAAAACATTAAACGGAGCAGTTGTTTTTGGTAAACTAGATAAAAGGATACGAAAGCAAACTTTTATAGACTGTATACAGGGGACTATCTTATGAAATAGTTACATAGCTTATTTTGTTAATGACAGTTTGGACAAATCTGACTGCTTGTTTTACAACAGGTATATGATAGCATATTATTTGAATCTCTGTTGTAAGAAAAAAGATTAAAATAATGATGGCAGAGACCCAAGGTAGAATTCATCACTTCTTTGCTTTTAAGCTATTGTTTCTGATCAGAAAAGTGTTTGGTTACTGAAGGCGGGTGCTGTTGTACAGATTCTATTGTTACTTTTCTGCTGTCTGTCATGAGTCTTATCTGTGTTTCTGTTCTAGAAACAGAAGGGTTGTTGACCTTTTAAGTGGGAACCCATAGATCGAAATCACATAAACGTCCCTTGTACTTCTGGGGTTATAGCTCTTCAGTTAAACAGGAAAGATACCAATCTTTTTAAAAGAAAGCAATTTTGTTGACATTTACATGGACTTCAAGGCTTTTAAATCCAACCTGGTATCTTCTAGCAAATTTGGATTCCAAATAGAGCAGAAGTGAGCAAAACACTCTGGTCTAGATATTAAATACAGGGCACACAAATTTTATGGCCACCCTGTATTTTAGGCTTTGGTGAACCCTAAGCCCCTCACAACTACCAAGCTCTGTTTTTAGCACTAAATCAACCATAGACTATAAGGAAAAAAAATGTCTGTGTGTTGAAAAAACTTTGTAAAAGCAAGTGCCCGGCTGTATTCTGCCCAGTTCATTATAAACCAAAACTTGCTAGAGTGTTCTGATCTGAAATGAATTAGCAGGTGGTGCCAGTGCTCGGTGGGTAGGGCGCCAGACACATACACCGAGGCTGGTGGGTTCAAACCTGGCCCGGGCCAGCTAAAACAACAATGACAACTGCAACAAAAAAAATAGCTGGGCATCTTGGTGGGTACCTATAGTCCCAGCTACTTCGGAGGCTAAGACAAGAGAATCAATCACTTAAGCCCAAGAGTTTGAGGTTGCTGTGAGCTATGATGACGCCAGGGTACTCCACCTGGGTGATAGTGAGACCCTGTCTGCAGAAAAAAAAGATTTCTGGAGATAAATATGAGTTTTTTCTTGGCGGTGGTAAAACTGCAAGGGGGTTTTGGCCTCAGTCTAGTTGCTGGTCAAACAAAGATCCAATTATTAAGATAAGAATTGCCAAGGAAGAGAGGATTTAATGTAATAGACATCCTGTTGGGAGAACTGGAAAAGCTACGTCAAATCCACTTCCCAGACTAATGGATATCATTGGGTGTTTTAAGGTGGGGCCACGTGCCTTGGGACTGGGCAATGGGGAGATGAGTCCTGGCTTTAGGAAGTCTGCCCAGGGGCCTTCAGAATCTCCTTTGTCTCGAAGAAAATTGTCAAACCTGGACAACTCTCAAAAGGTCTAGAAGTTACGCCAGAGGATTATAAAAAACACACAGGGGGTTATTGACATTTGTTCACGGAGCTGGTTAGGCCATAGGTGGGTGTGTCCCCGGTTAGGTGTTAAGGAAAGAATGGATCCTCCTGGCCTCTATTCAGATCAATTGCAAAATTCCCAGTGAAGAGTCCAGAGATCAAGGCCGTACACTTTTGCTTCTCTGCTCAAAGTCTCTTGCTGCTTTTTAGACGCTGTCGAACATGTTTTCTAAGTTTGTTCCTGTATAAAGTACTTCTATGAGGAAGTATGGACCCCAACACTTGTTGCCTTCATGACTCAGTGAGTCATGAACCCCTGGAATCCTGACACCACATGGATTGCTTGACCTGGTTTCGCCTCCAGGAACCTGGTGCTCTCCTGAGCTGAGACTAAGGTGAGGCACAGCCCTATCTCACGTACAGGATTTAAGGGAGCACCAAAAACCTCAGTCATCAAATCATGTTTATTCAGTAAGCTTAGCCCCATGGCTCAGTGGCTTCAAAGTTTTATCAGACTTGCCCTGCGAGAAGGGCAAGGCAGGACCTTACAAGTGTGGGGCTGAAGTTGATGTTTTGTTCACTCTGGATTTCTTTTGCATTCTTTAAAAAAGAAATGCATTATAATATTTACCTTGATCTACTGAAATTCAGTACATCACCATACATTGATGCCTGAGGCTCCCTGCCTCTCCCACCACACCTAGTCCTGCCCCTCTTTCAAATGCAGATATTGAAGGATGAAAAGAAACTTCCTAAAACAAAACACAGCTAGGATTGTGAGGCAGAACAATCTCAAAGAAATTACCTTTTTAAAAACATTTAACTGACAAAGACTGTATGCGTGCAATGTGAAGACTGGATATACATAAGCCTCGTGCCCTGACCCCCCCAGACTAACCACCATCACCACCCAGGCTAGGCCGGAGATCCCAGGACTTGTTCTTTGCATAACCTAAACTATATCCTCAGATTCCCCAGCCCCTGGCGGCTACCCTTCTGTTCTGAGAAACCACCCACCTTGTGGCGTAAGCTAGTGGAGCTGGATAAGGAGGTGGGATAAACCCTGCCTCATCCAGGCAGGGATGGATAACACCTGAGTCTCAGTTCGCCCACCTATAAAATGGGCCATGTCAGGCGTTGGGCCTAACAAATCTACTAGCTTAATAAAGCCTTTGTGTCACTTTTTTAGAGAAAGAACTGCCAAGCACTAGCACTGTGGCCCTATGCTTGGTAGAGATCACGGCCTTTCTTCCCACACCCCCTGTCCCAGGTCTTCAACCAGGGCAGAAGGGCGTGCCCCCTGCTCTTAACACTGCCGGAAAGTTGCATACAAAACTTCTGCTCACCTTCCCACCCAGTCCCACGTCATACCTCGGCAAAGGATGCTGGGAAGCAGATCCCTCTGGAAGGGGGCTTGTGCCTATTGAATCTGCAGGACCAATGTGCGTCTTCTGCTCCCCTGGAGGTAATAGGCTGGTTAAAGGGTGGCGGCGGCTTCTCTATGTTACCCCTGGCCCAGGTCCTGAAGACCCTGCTGTATTCCTAAAGCAGGTGTCTCCGTTTCATCAGGACTTTATTGGGAGCACCTGTGCCTCCCCTTGTGTCAGCCCATGGCAGTCTTCCCAGCTAGTCTGCGGCTCTGGGCCAACCTTTCTTCACCGTCTGTACCTGCTGCAGTCCCCCGGGAGGCCTTTTAGCATTTGATCTCTCTGGAGAAAGGGGCCTGGACATTTGTACTTTGTAAAGTTTCACAGGTGATTCTCTCTTTTTCTTCTTTTTTTTAATCAATATAATTTAAGTGTGCTGCAAAGTTTAACTACAGGTTCAAGTGTGCTATGAGATAAAAGGCTAAAAAACAGGGCTGTTGGCCAAGATTAGGATAGGAAAGTATACTTTTATTTTGTATTAGAAAAGGGAAGAGGGTGGGGGGAAGAGAGCAGAGAGTGAGCAATGGGAAGAAGGCAAGAGCGAGAGGGGTGAGAGAGGGACACAGTGTCCCCAAGGGGGAAAGAAAGGATGCCAGCCTCATAGGGGATTCTCAGGTCACCAGGAAGAGCTGCACGGGTTGAAGAAGCTGGGCCATTTTTTGAGACGGAATCTCACTATGTCACCCTCGGTAGGGTGCTGTGGCATCACAGCTCACAGCAACCTCAAACTCTTGGGCTCAAGCGATTCTCTTGCCTCAGCCTCCCAAGTAGCTGGGACTACAGGCGCCCGCCACAACGCCCGGCTATGTTTTTTGTTGTTGCACTTGTCACTGTTTAGCTGGCCTGAGGGGGTTCGAACCTGCCAGCCTCAATACATGTGGCTAGCACCGTAACCACTGTGCTACAGCCGCCGAGCCAAAGTTAGGCCATCTTCATGGGCCTGTGACCTGTGTTGTCAGGAGGCCCTGCATCTGACTGCACCCTCTGCTGTCGCTATGCAGATATTAAATCCTTTTGTTTGTAAGAGCCCAGTCTCTGTTACCCGGGCTGGAGTGCAGCGGCGCTGTCATAGCTCACTGCAACCTCAAACTCCTGGGCTCACATATTTAAATTCTTAGGTTCTTGAATAAAGTGCCCTGCATTTTTATTTTGCATCAGGCTCTGCAAATTATGTAGCCATTTTTCTGAGGGAAAGAGAACGTACATGAGAAGGAAGCCTGTCTGCAACACTGGTAATCAAACAGGGGCCAGCATGATGGGAGATTTTGTATATATTTTGTAAAATGCTATGATGAATATTTTGTAAATAAAGCTACATTTAGCTACAATTTCCCATTTCCCCTACATATGGAGACTTTAGAGGTGACTTTTGGGACACCCTATATTTAGGATCTGGCCCTTTACAGAAAAGACCAGCCAACCCTGATGTAACTTGCCACAGTCGGCACTCAACCATACTGGCAACCACGTGCCCTTATCTTGTGAATACCGTGTGCTTTGCCTGCCTGCCTTCCTGTCACAACTGCAAGGATCATATGAAGGAGGCATTCCCATCTTTATTTCACATGAGTCAACAGTGGTCCTGGACCTTGCCCAAGGTCACAGAGGTCACCAGCTCAAGTGAGCCTCCTGCCTCAGCCTCCTGGGTAGCTGGGACTACAGGCACCCACCAAAACACCTGGCTAGTTTTCTGTTTTTAGTAGAGAAGGAGTCTGACTCTTGCTCAGACTGGTTCAGCACCATAACCACTGTGCTACGGCCACAGAGCGGAAGTTGGGCCATCTTGAACTCCAGAGCTCAGGTGATCCACCTGCCTCGGCCTCCCAGAGTGCTAGAATTACAGGTGGGAGCCAAAGTGCCCAGCCCATTAAGGCCTATTTCAAATGCTGCCTCCTAATCCTGCC
Source organism: Perodicticus potto (assembly GCA_963574655.1). Classification (NCBI taxonomy): domain Eukaryota; kingdom Metazoa; phylum Chordata; class Mammalia; order Primates; family Lorisidae; genus Perodicticus; species Perodicticus potto. The sequence goes on from CAUYRH010017052.1 coordinate 23,614, forward strand.
CCAGGCAGAAGTACTTTTTCTTCTTTTCCATAGCAGATAGTAGCTCTCTTCAAATTCTGCTTTTGTGTTTGTTTCATTTATCTGTTTCTTTCTTTCATCTTTGTAGTCATTGTTTTTGCTCATCTTCCTCCCCTCCAGGGGGAAATTCCTCTGGGAGACAGAGGCTGTGATGTTCAGATCTGGATTAAGTTTCACAGGCAGAGGGCGTCTTCCAGATTTGGTATATGGGACACCAACATGGTGCATGTGTGTGTGTGTGTGTGTGTGTGTGTGTGTGTGTTATAGTTGGGAACTGTGACCCTTTGCCTCTGACGTCCATGTGGTTTTGTGGTTTCATGTAATGAAACGATCCCAGTGCTGAATGACTGTTGGTATTTGAGGTTAGACGAGATATTTTCAAGGTGAACCACATTTTGGTATTGAAAATGCTCTGTCCTGGTGGTGCTTGTGGCTCAAGGAGTAGGGCGATGGCCCCATATACTGGAGGTGCCGAGTTCAAACCCAGCCTCAGCCAAAAACTGCAAAAAAAAAAAAAAAAGAACAAGAAAAAAAATGCTCTGTCCTTAAAAACTATCAATATTTTAAAGTAACTTCATTTTTTTTCTTTTTTCTTCTTTTGAGACAGAGGCTCACTTTGTCACCCTCAATAGAGTGCTATGGAATCACAGCTCACAGCAACCTCAAACTTTTGGACTCAAGTGATCCTCTTGCCTCAGCCTTCTCAGTAGCTGGGACTACCAGCACCCACCACAATGACCAGCTAGTTTTAGAGACGGGGTCTTGCTCTGGCTCAGGCTGGTCTCTTAACTCCTGAGCTCAGGCGCTCCACCTGCCTTGGCCTCCCAGCAAGCTGAGGTTACAGGCATGAGCCACCATGCCCAGCCCCACCCCACCCCCTTTTTTTTTAATCAAAAAGCAATATATGATCACCAGAGAACACATAGAAAAGCAAAATAAAATTTAAAACATATGATCCAGTCATGGCAGCATCTTGGTATTAGGGGCACCTCTAACTCAGAGGCAGGTAAGGAACTTGCAATTTCCCCTTGTTGTAAATACTGTGATGAACAGCTTTGTAGAAAACCGCAGAGTGCATCTTTATTTCCTAAAAATGAATCTCAAATATAGCCTGGGCTAGGCACAGTGGCTCATGCCTATAATCCTAGCACTCTGGGAGGCCAAGGCGGGTAGATTGCCTGAGCTCAGAACTTGAGACCAGCCTGAGACGGAGCGAGACCCTGTCTCTAACAATAGCCAGGCATTGTGGCACCTATAGTCCCAGCTACTTGGGAAGCTGAGGCAAGAGAATCGCTTGAGCCCAAGAGTTTGAGGTTGCTGTGAATTGTGACACCATGGCACTCTACCCAGGGTGACAAAGTGAAACTGTCTCAAAATAAGTAAATAAATAAATATCAAATATAGCCTGGTAGTTCAGAGCCCAAAGGCTATAGTCAAGATGGCTGGTTTGATTTCTGATTTTGTGTTTGCTGCATGACCTTTGTCATATTACTTAAGACCTCTGTGCCTCATTTTTACAATCTATAAAATGGCGTTAAGGGGGCAGCGACTGTGGCTCATCGAGTAGGGCACTGGCCCCATATAACGAAGGTGGCGGGTTCAAACCCGGCCTCAACCGAACTGCAAAACAAAAATAGCCGGGCGTTGTGGCAGGCGCCTGTAGTCCCAGCTACTCGGGAGGCTGAGGGAAGAGAATCGCCTAAGCCCAGGAGTTGGAGGTTGCTGTGAGCTGTGTGACGCCCTGGCATTCTACCGAGGGCGATAAAGTGAGACTCTGTCTCTACAAAAAAAAAAAAAAAGCATAGTGCCTACCTCACAGAGTTGTGAAGATTAAGTAAGTTAACATGTGTATATATAAAGAACAAGAACAATTCCCAGCACATAGGCAGCCCAGTTCAAAAGCTAGCTAGTTATGATTTACACCTTTAAATGAGTAGTTACTAGCTATAGGCAATTCTAAATCACCCCTGCCTACTTGGATGTACAGGCGTTTCTTTAATACCGAAATCATTTATATGTTCCTTTGGAATTGGTTATGTAACTTTCCATTGGATTTATTTTGCTAATTTTATTTTTTTTATTTATTTTTTTTTCTTTTGAGAAAGAGCCTCAAGCTGTCACCCTAGATAGAGTGCAGTGGCATCACAGCTCACAGCAACCTCCAATTCCTGGGCTCAAGTGAGTCTCCTGCCTCTGCCTCCCAGGTAGCTGGGACTACAGGCGCCCGCCACAACGCCCGGCCATTTTTTGGTTGCAGCCATCATTGTTGTTTGGCGGGCCTGGGCTGGATTTGAACCCGCCAGCTCAGGTGTACATGGCTGGCGGCCTTAGCTGCTTGAGCCACAGGCACCGAGCCTATTTTGCTAATTTTAATTTCTGATCCTCATACTTGAATTAGTGTAGGAC
>CAUYRH010017053.1:0-23756 GCA_963574655.1 Perodicticus potto
ACTGAAGACAAAGCTTTTGAAAGTTCCCAAACACTCAAAGAGGCAGACAAATGGAGAGCAAAAACTGATCATTCCCTGAGACAGTTATGGGATCACTCCAAAAGGTCAAACATTCGTCTTATAGGAATTCCTGAAGGAGAAGAGGATGGTCCTAAAGGTACAGATGTTCTACTCCAAGAGATTTTAGAGGAGAATTTCCCAAGCATTCCAAGAGATACAGAACTTCAGATAGCAGACAGTTTCAGAACCCCAGCAAGACTCAATCCAAATAAAGCATCTCTAAGACACGTTGTGATTAACTTTGTCAAAATTAAGACGAAAGAGAAAATTCTGCAAGCAGCCAGATGTAACAAAAGCATGACCTACAAAGGAAGAAATGTCAGAATGACTGCAGATCTCTCAGCTAAAACGTTTCAAGGCAGAAGAAGATGGTCATTGACCTTCAGTCTCCTAAAACAAAACAACTTCCAGCCCAGGATCCTCTATTCAGGTAAACTGAGTTTCATTTGTGATAGAGAAACCAAATACTTTAATGACATAGACATGTTGAAGAAATTTGCCATAACTAAAAATTATTTTTCAACAAAGACATTTGCACCAGAATGTTTATTGCAGACCAATTCATATTAGCCAAAACATGGAAACAGCTCAAGTGCCCATCGACCCATGAATGGATGAACCAATGGTGGTATATGTACACCACGGAATACTATGCAGCCATAAAAAAGATGGTTGAGACTGGGCGCCACCTGTGGCTCATTGAGTAGGGTATTGGCCCCATATACTGAGGGTGGTGTGTTGAAACCTGGCCCTGGATGAACTGCAAAAGAAAAAAATAGCCAGGTTTTGTGGCCGGTGCCTATAGTCCCAACGACTTGGGAGGCTGAGGCAAGAGAATCAACTAAGCACAGGAGTTTCAGGTTGCTGTGAGCTGTGTGATGCCATGGCACTCTACCAAGGGCGATGAAGTGAGACTCTGTCTCTACCAAAAAAAAAAAAAGATGGAGACTTCACATCTTTTATGTTTATCTTCCGGATGAAGGTGGAAGTAAAGTTTCTTAGTAAAGTTTCTCAAGAATGGAAAAAAACAAGTATCCAAGTACTCAATACTACTATGAAATCAATATATAACCACCTACACACTTGTACGAGTAGCAAAACGTAACTATAGTCCAGAAAGTAGAAGGGAAGAGGAGAGAGAGGGGGATAGGAGGGGGTATATGGGGAAAGGGAGGGAATTTGGGGGGACCTCACCTAATGTGCATGATGCAATGGTACATTTCAAAACTATTTTAAAAATGTGTATAAATGTGATGGATGTGTTACTTCGTTCAATGTAAGCATTTCACATTGTACATCGAAGTAGTACCCTGAACCCCATAAATGCATCACTGTACAAAGTTATGATTTAATACAAAATAATTAAAAATAAAAAATATAATGTGAGTTCAAGATAAAGGCTCCAAGTACTGATTGATTGATATTGCCCAGGGTGGTGCAACAAGACTATGAAAGAGAAATCATGTGTGTTATTTTTTAATCTTTTCAGCCATCAATAAATTATGAGGAAGTGTTGAAAAAGGCAAGGATTTAAAATTAGTTGTGTAAAAGGCGGCGCCTGTGTTTCAGTGGGTAGGGCACCAGCTCCATATACTGAGGGTTGCGAGTTCAAACCTGGCCCTGGCCAGCTAAAACAGGAGTGGGAACTGCAACAAAAGTAGCTGGGCATTGTGGTGGGCACCTGTAGTCCTGGCTAATTGGGGGGCTGAGACAAGAGAATCGCGTAAGCCCAAGAGTTGGAGGTTGCTGTGAGCTGTGACAGCACAGTACTCTACAGAGGGTGAGTCTGTCCTAAAAAAAAAAAAAATTAGTTGTAGAAAAAGTACAAAAATTCTCCTGAGAGAATTAGTTTAAGTTTACTAGTGATCTCTTTGTAAGTGTCTCAATAAGTACTTACTGTATGAGTGAATCGAAGGAGATCTAAACATTTAAGAATATAAACATAGTCTTTAGCATTTTAAATCCCTTTTCTCTTTCCGTTCTAGGACTTTTTTCAGAGTCTCACTTTTCTCTACATTTTCTGCTGCATAGGAATTTTAATTTTTAAAAGTAGCAGTAATACTGCTGATAACTTCTCTTGTGAATATATGTAGAAAATATGGAAGTCCACTGGGTACTTGGAGATGTGAACGGGAGGGATTGGGAGAGCCGTGCCTGTGCTTCTTGGTGCTAGCTTATATTTTCTGTGGTTGAAGGTCTCCTTTGAAGAGAGGGACAGACTGCTCGGTGTCCATAGCACAGTGGTTATGGTGCCAGCCACATGCACTAAGGCTGGTGGGTTCGAACCTGACTTGGGCCAGCTGAACAATAATGACAACTTCAATAAAAAAATAGCTGAGTGTTGTGGTGGGCACCTGTAGTCCCAGCTACTTGGGTGGGTGAGGCAAGAGAATCGCTGAAGCTCAAGGGTTTGAGGTTGCTGTGAGCTGTGACACAGGGCACTCTCCCCAGGGCGATACAATGAGACTCTGTCTCAAAAGAAAAAGAGAGAGGGCCAGACAAACTTTATGTTGCTGAAGGATTCTTGGAGACATCTTGTAATGAACTCTGCTTTTGGTATCCGTTAGGGTTCACCATGGGGCCCAAAAAGCTGCCAAATATGTGCCACAAGTTCGTATTTTGGTTCTCAGTGGCCTTGGAAGCGCTGGTTACATAATTTGAGGGTCCAGTGCAAAATGAAAATATGGAGCCCTTGTCTAAAAAGCAGGAAAATTAAAATATAAAAAGGCTTTTTCATTCTTCCACAGACTCTTTCTTAACACATACTTGTTATTTAAAATTGCATGTCTTTGGCCATGGGGATACCTGCTGGGTGAGTGCTGACTCTGTGACTGAACACTCATACCACCCACTGACTGTTGGCGCCCCTCCTGCCATCCACTGGACTAGCATGAGGCCTGGCAGTAGATAGAGAAGGTATGCCAGGCATCTCCTGTCACCTGTGCTCCCCATCCATGGAGACCTATGGTGGCTGGGAACCTTCATGCCTAGCGTGCTGGGTGCCTGGATCAGAGATGCATCACTAATACCCTTAAAAATGCCATGGCATGGTCAGTCTACAGCACGGATGACTGCCACCATGCCTCACCCAGAGATGTTATGGGGAGCAGCACAACCTCCTACCAGGGCTGGAGGTCAGCTGCAGTAGCTGGGTGCGGACAGGGAGGCAGAGTCCTGGGCGTGCAGGGAGGCAGGTAGCTGGAAACCCACCCTAGCAAGGAAGGGAAGCGGCAGGTGGGTGGGCTGAGGCTGCAGGCTCCCTCTGCGCACTCTGTTGCTTTATAGGGTTTCACTTACAAAACACAAACTCAAAAAATTGTGAAGAATTTCAAGACAGAGTATTAAATCTCCTGGGGGAAGGAGTCTTCTGAGTGCCATCTCTTGTGCTCTCCAAGGAGCAGGCCCCAGGCCTGGGAGTAACACTATGCCCCTGAAATGAAGACGCCGGTTTTTGGTTTTGACAGAATGAGAAATATTTGAATATCAGTTTTCTTTTTGGAAGAGCAATGCTTCTAAAGTTTAATGTGCATATGAATCATCTGGGAGTCTTGTTAAAATGCAGATTCTAATTTAGTAGGTCTGAGGTGGGGCTTGAAGTTTTTCATTTCTAAGTTCCCAGCTGATGCTAAAGCTGGGAATGTTCCAAAGGTACATTGTCACTGACTCCTTTAAAAAACATTTTATTTTGAAATAATCATTGACTCACAGGAAGTTGCAAAAATCTACACAGATTCGCATGTACCCTTCACCCAACTCCGAATGGTGACATATTGTGTGTAATAGAATACTATATGTAATATAGATGTAATATAATACCAAAACCAAAAAATTGACATCAATCCAACACAGTTAACTAGACTACAGATCAAAATCCATTTTTGCCATTTTTTACTTGCATTCGTGTGTGTGTGTGTGTGTGTCTGTGTGAGGTTAGATGTAATTTCAACCCATGTATAGATTTTTGTAATTACCACCCAATCAAGATACAGTATTATTCTATTAACAGAGGAATTCCTTTCTGCTATCCTTTTATTCACAGGCTAGGTGTTAAGCCTATTACTTCTACCAGCTGTGTGACCTCAACCAAGAGACTTAACATTTCTGTATCTGTGTTTTTTATCTGTAAATTGGAGGCGATTACAGGATCTAAATCATTGGGTTGTTGTGCATGTAAAGTGCACCAGATAGTGCTCTGCATCATCATCAATTAATAGTATCATTAACATTAGGACTAGACTAGCCTTGGGCACCTTCTACTAACAGTTGTGCCAAATTTTGCTTTTTAATGCCCAAATTATTGAGCTCAACAAATTTTATGTTGAATATTTACAGATTATTTCTTAAAGATAGAGGTTCTTTCATTTGAGAATTCTGAAATAATTCATATGGCACCGCATTTTAAGTTAAAAGATTAATTTGTAAAGGTGAATGCCCAAGGTGTTCTTTACAATATAATTTATAGTGACAAAAATGAGAGCGAAAATAATTTGGTTATTCATTTGGGAACTTATTCAATCATGAAAATAAAAGGATAAGGCAATTCTATGTGTGTTGGCCAACGTGCCCAGGATGTGTTAAATTAAAAATAAGAAAATGTTGCAAATAAAGGAAGCCAGACACAAGAACATATGAATGGTATGACTCTGTTTATTTAAAATCTAAAGCCAGGCAAGGTTATAGTGCTTAGTGATATGTATGATAAAATTAAAAAGAAAAACAAGGAATCATACCTTGAATATGTTGAAAAATGGTTCTATATTTCATATGGAGCTGGAAAAATCCCCAAATCTAGAGGAGTCATGTTACCAAACTTTAGACTGTACTATAAGTCAACAGTGATCAAAACCACATGGCATGAACACAGAGACAGAGACCTACAGAATAGAGAACCCAGAGATGAAACCAGCCTCACGTCACCATCTGATCTTTGACAGAGCAAGCCAAAGCTTACACTGGGGAAAAGAATCCCTATTTAATAAATGGTGCTGGGAGAACTTGTTAGCCACATGTAAAAGACTGAAACTAGACCCAACCTCTCCTCACTTACAAAAATTAACTCATGATGAATAAAATATTTAAACCTAAGACATGAAACTATAATAAATATAGAAGACAATGTGGAAAAACTGTTAACAAAAACACATTACTTTAAAAATATTCTCTTGAAATTTTCGTATGTATTCATGTGTACAAATATTTATGCCTGGAGAATTCTGGCATAGTATTTCTACAGAGGTTACCTCTAAGGGGTGCACTGGGGATAATGCATTAAGAAAGGAGAGAACATTTTATTTTATAGACTTCTGATTTGTTTGAATATATTTTCTTTTACAGTGGACACATGCTACTTTTTAATTTAGAACACATACCAAAAGTGGTATATAACATATGTTAGCATACTTTGTTTTATCAGCAAAATGGATTGGGAGGGATAGAAAAGGCCCTTTTAAAACCAGTCTAGTTTTTGGGAGAAGGCTCTATAGGAAAAGGTGCCCTCGAACACAGCCTTCACCTCCACCCCAATACACACATGCCAGAGCCTCTGGTGACAGTCTGATCAAATGGAATCTTTGAAATTAGACCATCGAGGCAGGAAAGAATCCTTAACACTTAGTACAGCTCCTGGACAGTAGAAAGTATTCAAAGGTTATTTGTTGGATTTAATAGAAAACAGAGCACAGAGCAGTGTTTAAATAGTATTTGACCTACTAAATTTTCGCTGCTTATTGATAGGGTTTTATTGTTGTTGTTTGTTTTAGTGAGCAGGTTGAAGGGGAAGAACCTGATTAGTGGGATGGAAGTGGGCAGTTTTCTGGAAAATACAAAGTAAAATGTTGGCCTTTTAGGTCAGTTAATATTTTTGTCTGTTTTTTAAAAGCTATATTTTGAGTTGTTAATTAACAATGATACTACACTCTAATTGTTCTATGAAACTCAGAATGAATGACCTAAAATTCAGTAAGAATGACTCAGCCAGACAAGAAAAATTCACTTGAAAACAAAATCTATTACAGGGAAACAGCACTGGTATTAATCAAAGGCCTGATATTGAACCTCTCTGAGAGATTTGAGTGGATTTCACACTTTGTTGAAGGTAATTAGACATTGCCAAAAAATGATAATAATTTTTCTTTTATTTTGGCAGCAGAGGCAATAAAGTAGACACATAAGTGAGCCTTTTACCAAAATAGGGCTTCCTTGGAACAATGCCCAACACTGGGATAAACCTGCACTGCCCCAAATAGAAGTGACTAGCCACGTGTGGCTACTAAGCACTTAAAATGTGGCTGGTATGGACTAAAATGTCCAGGTCAAATGTGCTCCTGATTTTGAAGTCCTATTTGAAAAATAGAATGAAAACTGTTAATATTGTGAAAATATTAATATTTTTATATTGATTACATACTGAAATGATATTTTGAATTACTGGGATAAAGAGCATTATTAAAATTAATTTTACCTGTTTCTATTTTTTTTAAAGAGGTTACTAAAACTTTTTTATTTGAATCATCATTTCAAAAAGATTACTAAATTTTCTTTTCATTTTTTAATTTCAGAGTTATTATAGGAGTACATACCTTTTGCTTATATGGGTTACTCAAACATTTCAATTACCTATGTGGCTTACATTTGTGGCTCACTTATGCTTCTCTTAGCACCAGGAGGGCAAGTTTGACTTAGAAGCAAACCAATAATCAGCATTTTCACCCCCAGAGAGGGAAATACATGGCTCAAAGACAGACGTAGTTAAGAAGTGGGGAGTGGAGCTTCCGTCCTTGGTTCTCTGTCCCATACTCTCTGGTTGATACAGCCGGCCCTAATCAAAAATTCGAGGGCAGAGAAACAGACTTCCTTATCCATTTACACATTGCACGCTGTGTTTCAATGATTTAAAAAAAAAAAAAAAATTCTAGGCTTGGCGCCCTTTTCTCAGTGGTTAGGGTGCCGGCCACGTACACCGGGACTGGCGGGTTCGAACCTGGCCTGAGCCTGCTAAACAACAATGACAACTACAACAAAAACAACAACAACAAAAATAGCTGGGTGTTGTGGCAGGTGCCTGTAGTTCCCAGCTACTTGGGAGGCGAAGGCAAGAGAATCGCTTAAGCCCAAGAGTTTGAGGTTGCTGTGAGCTGTGACACCAGGGTACTCTACCAAGGGTGACATAGTGAGACTGTCTCAAAAAGAAAAAAAAAACATGCTAGAGATTTGGAATAGGATTGTGAGTAGACAGGAGTTAGGGGACTTTGATGTTCTATTTTATATACCTTTGTGTTATTTTAAAGCCTTGGGTATGTATCACTATTTAAACAAAAAGGTTGGGGCAGGGGAAGCAGATAGATAATACTCCAAATAAATCATGGCTTGAGATGCTTGTCTGGGTTGGCACTGCTAAATTTGATTATCTTTAAAAAAGTTAAAAAACAAACAAACAAAGGAAATGCATGTCTGGAGATAGCAGAAGGGTTTTTTCTACCATTATGTTCTTTGATACCTAGAAACACCCTCAGCTAATTCCTCCCCTTTTCTTTGTTTTTTTTGTTTGTTTGTTTTTTACTTTTTATGTTATGAAAGCAAAATCTATTGGTACGAATTTTCAAATCTGCAGCTATAGCTCAAAAAACACTGTTTCTCTACTTTTATAAGCAGCAGGCCTATAGGAATAATTGCTGATTTTGTTTTAAGAGAATTCAAGTCCTGCCTTCTGAAGGGTGCTTGCCAACAGACTAGATGTTTCCATCTGAAGCCCTTTGCTACAATCATCTTCGATTTTTTTTTAAAATTTTTTGCACACGACTTCCAGAGCTATTACCTCTAAAGGCAGATTCTTAGAACACAGGTTCATTAGCTTCAGGACTATGCAGGCTCCTCAGAGGAGCAGCTGTGCTGAGTTGCTGAATGGAGGGATGATTTCTACAGCACGTTTTATAGCCATGCATCATTCCTGAGGATAATCTAAAACATAAATTATATTTATTTTTAGTGCTTTATTGTATGGGAGAAAGAATTACTTAGCTAGTCTTAGGGATAATGTTGACACCAGCAATTTCTATTTTAGTGGCAGTTTCCTTCAGGAACTTGCGATCACTTTCTCAAGCCCCCACCCTGTCTCCTCACCACCCAGGGACAAATGCAGGTTGCCTGTACTTACCAGGACTCTTGGAATATGTTTGGCTATGGTATAAATTCTTCTGTTTAGCTTTTCATCAATATTCTCATTTTTTTCTGCTTACCTGATCACTTTCAAGTTTTTTCAGCCCCTGAAACAAAAAAATAAACCCGTTCTAGAGACTGGTGTCATCTGCAGCAACTCCTTCTGTGAGATGAGGACAAAGGCTTGGGGACTTTTTTCAAGTTTGATTTCTTAAAGAGTTACTTTAAAATACGTATTTAGATGTATGAACCTGTGTAGAAGCTGAGTAATCTTAGTCTCTTGAATTCTAAAATCTGCTTTCATTCTCTTTACAGTCATAATTTTGAACACCTAGTATGTGCTAGGGTAGGGTTACATCCATTGAAAGTAACCTTGGCAGAGTAGGAAGTGATACACAGAAACCTGAGGACCTTTGGAGTGGCAGAAAGAGGGGATGGAGAAGCTGACAAGCCTGGGACAGCTGAGTGCTCTCACCTCTCCAAAAGTGAAGTGCTACAGTGGCAGCCCGTGTCTGCCCTTGGCCTTCTGATTGCTACCCAGGGCTTTAAAATCCCTAAGCTGAGCTTTCCTGACATTTTTTTTTTTTAGAGCTGGGACTATAGGCGCCCACCACAACACCTAGCTATTTTTTGTTGCAGTTTGGCTAGGGCTGGGTTTGAACCTGTCACCCTCAGTATATAGGGCCAGTGCCCTACTCACTGAGCCACAGGTGCCGCCCTTTCCTGATCTTTGGTCCCTGGCTGAACCCACAGTTCTAGGGACTGGAGCATTTATCTATAATCCAATACTTGGGCCCTGGTCTCAGCTCTATCACAAACACTAGCTCCATGACCTCACTGAACCTCAGAGTAGCAGCTATTGACTTTATACTCTTATCTGCAAAATGAAGCAGTGGGACTTTTTTTTAAGCACAAAACTGTTAGCTACCTTAGAAGAGGAAGAGGAGGTGGAAGTGCCCTTCTGGAAATGATTTTCCACTACTAGAGTAGGGGCTCTGTCATATCAACAGTGTTGCACAGTGGGAGTTTTAGCAATATGCCCGTGCCTGGGTTCTGCTCCAAACCAATGAAAAATCCTGGGGAGTAGGATCTGAGGATGTGTAATTTTGAAAAGCACAACAGCTAACATGTAGACAGTGTTGAGAACCACTGGTAGGTAGTAAAAGCATCAAATCCTGAATGGGACAGATTAGCTATAAAATCCAGAATATACCACTTACTACTTGTTAATCTACAGGCAAGCCACTTAATCTCTCTGAGCCTCAGTTCCCTTATCTGTAAAATGGGACAAAATTGTACCTTCTTTAAAGGTAGCTATGCAGCATAAGGTAGATACCCAATAAATAGTAGTTGAAGTAAATATATTGCTGGCATGTCCAGTAGGATAGTCACCAGCCACATATGACTATTTAAATTAAATAAGACAAAGTTAAAATTGGATTCCCAAGTTGCACCGGCTACATTGCAAGTGCTTAGCTGCCCATGTAGCTAGTGGCTATCACATAAGGCAGAAAGACATCAAATGTTTCCTTCATTGCAGGAAGATCTATGGGCTGAGAAGCATTAGTGTGTAGCATCGACTTCACTAATAACCCAAGTTTATTCAGGGGAAATTTTGTAATACTGTTATGGAAAATCTACTCCCTCAGCTTCTGTTAGGTAAACAGCAGGACTTTTGATTTGCGCAGAGAAGTGATGGAAATCCAGGAATCATCCCAGTGTGTGGAGACTTGTTTCCCTGATTCCTGTATACCCATAACTGAATTTGCTTAGAAGTAAACAAGCAAGTGGGAACATCTAATCGATTGTACAAATAATGGTCTCTCCTCTCCTCCCCTCTGCACCAGTTCTGGGACTACACTAACCATTTAGTTTGTTTGTTAAAGTAGAACATTAACTTCTTTCTACCCTATTTGTTACTACCACGGGCATTAGACGGTGAAGCAGCCAGGTCTGGCAGTAGTGGTGGTGGGAATGGAGAGTGAAAGAAGAGAGGGCAGGAGGTGGGAGAAGGAGCTAGCATTGGTAAGGGAAGGCACTAAGTAATTATCTGGCAGTGGGAAAAGAAAGGCCATACATAGGATGTGTTTTATGATTTTGTTATCTGTGGTGCTTATTTCAGATTTTTTTTTTTTTTTTTTTGAGACAGAGTCTCACTATATTGCCCTCACTAGAGTGCTGTGGCATCACAGCTCACAGAAACCTCAAACTCTTGGACTTAAGCGATTCTCTTGCTGCAGCCTCCCAAGTAGCTGGGACTATAGGTGCTCACTACAAGGCCCGGCTATGTTTTTGTTGCAGTTGTTTAGTGAGCCCGGGCCAGGTTTGAACTCGCACCCTCGGTGTACGTGGCTGGTGCCGTAACCACTGTGCTATGGGCACCGAGTCATTTCAGATATTCCTTTTTTTTTTTTTTTTTGAGACAGAGCCTCAAGCTGTCCCCATGGATAGAGTGCTGTGGCATCACAGCTCACAGCAACCTCCAATTCCCGGGCTCAAGTGAGTGGCACCTGCCACAATGCCTGGCCATTTCTTCGTTGCAGCCATCATTGCTGTTCGGCGGGCCCAGGCTGGATTCGAACCCGCCAGCTCAGGTGTATGTGGCTGGCGCCCCAGCCCGCTGAGCCACAGGCGCCGAGCCTTTTTCAGATATTCTTGATAGCTCTTCTGTTCCAAAGATTCTTTAGTTTTTGGTTTGCCTATCATGGGTAAGAGCATACGCTCTGAAGTCAGATGGCTGAGTTGAAACCACACTGTAGGATTTACCAGCTGAGTGACCTGGAGCAGGTTACTCAACCTGTCTAGGTCTCAGTTTCTCCATGTACAAAATGAGGATAAATATTAGTGTCCCTATCTCCTAAGGTTATTGCAGGGATTAAAGGACAGAATATGTGTAAAGTCCTTAGAATGGAATCTACCAAATAACACCAGATAAATGCTCAATGAATTTCAGAAAATTATCTATCTAGAAGGGGTATTTTATTGCCAGTAAACAATGATGTGATACTTTTAACTTCAACAAGTATAAGATATATATATATATATATATATATTCTTCACAGGAGTTTAAAAGCTATTTAAAAATGTAATCCTCTTATCCCTTTGTCATATTTTGAAATGAGTAGGCCTGTTTCCCAAAGAACATTTATAGTTCCCATGTTATATAAATGTCCCACTTGTGCTACTGTACTTGTTTAGTTAGGCACAGGCCCAGCAGCTGGGGAAGTGTCAAAGTCTGAAGAGCAAGTGAATTGTTGATTTGAGCTACCATGTGTTAAAAATCACTAATGTAACGGCTGTCTTAAAAACAAGGAAGGTGGTAGTTCTTGATGAGAAAGAGCCACGAACCACCTGGTAAATTCATGCTATATTTTTTGTCTTCCTGCAATGATGTTTCTGTTGGCAAAGTTACTTTATTATTTTTTCAATTAGAAAACATGGCATATCTTTTGGGTTTTAAATTATTTAAATGTTTTATACTCCTTTTTTGTTTTGTTATGCAGTGTGACAGTGTGACATACCTAAGGTACTGAAAACTAACTTCCCAGTGAGTGAAAAGTGCTATGGTTTATTTTTAGTAGAAAAGCTGCATTGGTTCATATAGCTGCTTTCCCAGCTGAAATAACATAGCAGATTGCTGCTGTTTGAACACTGTTAATTGCTGAGCATTTTAAAACTAGTCTATAGGCCTGATTAGCTGGAATCCAAATAGTAACTCAAACAGACCAGACCATTTTTTGATAAGATAAATTCTCTGCTAACCTTATACATTCCCATTGGGTTATCTTCCAGTGGTATGAAATGTTAAACTAAAAGTGTTTTTCTCAATTCAGAAAGATTTTAGAAAAAATTTCTTGGGATATCTGAAACAATGTTAAATGTTATTATGTCCGATGTATGATTTAGTAGATATTATCAGCAACATTGGTACATTTCCACTAACTCATGAGAAGTGAAGAGTAAAGATAGACCAGTTTTTAACTCCGGATTTAACAAGATCATGTCGTATCCTGTCATTACTGTTTGGACAATTGCAAACAAACAGTAATAACTCTGACAAGAGAACAATGAGCTTTTAATAAATAAAATGTAATGTGAGTTCTGTAGTAGGCTGTTAAGTCTCAGAAGTGGAAAATCTTCTAGAATAAAACTCTTCTACTTAACCTTTCAAATATTCATCAGAAACACAATTCTAAGATTCCTTCCATCTTCTAGGTTCGGGTTCTAGAGAGCATTCTTCTTAAAATTAAGCATTCATGTTAAAATAAAGTTTGAGATATTTTATTCAACAATTTAAAAATTCCTTTAATGAAATATGCTGATATGAATGATGCCCACCCACTTCTTAATCATGGAAATGGAGGCTGGAACAAACAAAAAAATCAGAATACGGGGCCACGTCCAGAGTCAGGAAGTGTCCGTTTCAGAGTTTGCCAACCTTCTTTGTAAGCTCACACAGACATTTCAAACTCTCTGTATCTCTTAGTGATGAGGAAGTTTCTTATCAATAAAGTACAGGGGCAAACTAGTTTTCCAAACGTTTTACTGGCTCAACAATTTGATAAAAGGAAATTTTTTATAAGATTGAAAAGATCTTACTGTTTTCTTGGCTTACTATTGAAAAATAGAAGTAGGAAGAACAAAAAAGAAAACATCTGCAGTCCCACCAGCCACCATTAAAATTAGGATTATATTATTTTCTAGTTTTTTGATCTACCCTTTAAAAAAATCAGAGTTGAGGTCACACAGCACATATACGTATACTTGGCATTAAAATGTCGGGAGCTCTTCATAAGCATTTTAAATGGCCATGAATACGAGCACTGATTTTCCTATCGGACATTTATGTAGTGTCATTTTTCAGAAACCATAGAAAACAGTGCTTTTGTGCAAGTATTTGTGCTTTTAGGTCTCTCTTCTCAGTCACTCTATTTATCATTATTTCATAGGATAGAGTCCCAGAGGTAGAATTAGTATGTGGAAGATCTGAATAACTTTAAGGCTCTCGTGCTTTCCAAAAAAAGTTAAATTCTATTACCATCAAAAATGCTATTACTCTACAGGAAGAGGTCCATTCTACCAGAAGCTGGACAACATTAAATGACTTTGATCAAGAATTAAATATATAATTCTTCTATGTTTGGTCTTTTAAGATTTAAAGTTTTAACCAACCATGATGTCATCAATTCCATGTAGTCAGTTTGTTTCACACAGAGAAAAGCTTTGCTTTATGTTCACAGACTGTATGTAACCAACTGCTAGTGAACTTTAAGATGGCAGGTTGGTTTAGCACTGATTGTGATTATGACCGAACTCTAAGGGTATTTTAAGGTTAATCTAAATTTGTCCATTTATTTTTCCCTGGGGGAAGGGATTGAGAAAAGCTTCGTTAATGGCTACATAGGTTTAGATAGAAGGAAGTTCTAACATTTGATAGCAGAGTAGGGTAACTATAGCTATTGACAATGTATTGTCTATTTCAAAATAGCTGCAGAAGAGGTCTTGACTTGTTCCTAACACATAGAAATGACATATACTCAAGGTAATGGACATCCCAGATACCCTAACTTGATTATTATACATCCTATTTTTCTAATAATATATCACATGCATCCCATAAATATGTAAAGATATGTATCAATTACCAAAACACAGTATTTGAGAAAATGCTGGGCTCTACTTCCAGTAATGGCTGAGTTAGATCTCACTATACTAACCTCCTCCAGATACTAACTATAGATTCTGGGATATGATACTAATAGTAGCAGCTACTTGAAGTTACATAAGAGTGAGCAGAAGCACACAGTCCAAGGAGAAATGAATGGCAGGAGAAGGTGAGGGAGATTAAAGAAGACTCCTTTGTGTAAGTGGAGAGATACTATGTTCATGGGCGTGAAATCTTAACATTACAAAGACAGCAGTTTCACCTCCCAACTGGTGCATAGAATCATTGCAATTCCTATCAAAATTCTAACATGGCTCCAGGCCTGTAGCACAGTGGTTATGGCACCAGCCACATGCACCGAGGCTGGTGGGTCCGAGCCCAGCCCGGGCCAGCTAACCAATAATGACAACCACAACAAAAAATAGCTGGGTGTTGTGGTGGGCACCTCTAGTCCTAGCTACTTGGGAGGCTGAGGCAAGAGAATCACTTAAGCCCAAGAGTTTAAGGTTGCTGTGAGCTGTGACAGCAGGGCACTCTACCAAGGGTGACATAGTGAGACTCAAAAAAAAAAAAAAAATTCTAAAGCATTTTATTTTATTTTATTAATTATTTTATTTTATTAATTCTAAAGCATTTTAAAAAGAAAGTGGCTTCAAGTTAACATTTTCAGTGATGCATGTGGCTTACCTATTACCCCGATATAGGTAATGAGAAGGGTGCTTCTCTATGCCATTCTTTCTGAAAACACGTTGAGCCCAGACTATTCTTGAGAAAAAATTAGATAAACCAAATTGGGGGACGTTTCACAATATACCTGGCTGGTACTCTTAAAGATTGTTAAGGTCATGAATGAAAAATAAGGACAGTCTGAGACTGCCACAGACTAACAGAGATCAGGGAGACAGGATGGCTCGATGGAGTGTGGTGTTCTAGATTCGGTCTTGGAACAGAAAGAGGGCAAACCCAAATAAAGTCTCGAGATTAGCAACAGCAGCATACTAATGGTGGTTTCTTAGTTTTGACAGATGTGCCGCAGGAAGGTGAGATAGTAACGTTAGAGGAAACCTAAACTGGATGAGGGGTTTATGGGAACTGTTTACACTATCTGCAAATCTAAAATTATTCCAAAATAGAAAATTTATTTAAAAAAGAAATTGACAAGTTTATTCTAAAATTTATGGAAAGGCAAAGGACCTAGAAGAGCCAAACGATTTTGAAAAAGAATGAGATATTTATACTACTTGACTTCATGAATTTCCATAAAGCCACAGTCATCAAGACTGCGTGTTCCTGGCATCAGGACAGACCGGAGCACTGAAGCACAGCAGAGACTCAGGAAGACGTGTAGCAGATAACCACTTACACGATCAACTGCTTTTCAGCAGACGTGCCAAGGCAGTTCAACAGGGGGAAGGATAGTCTTTGTGACAGATGGCACTAGAACTACTGAACATTCGTATGGAAGAAATCCATGGATTGTAGACCTAAGTATTAGAGCTAAAGCTATACTAACCCTTCCAGAAAAAACTTTATAGAATAAAATATCTGTGGCATTGGGTCAGGCCAGTGGTTCTTACCCAGGAGTGATTTTTGTCATGCAAAGGACGTTTGGCAATGTCTGAAGACATTTTTGGAGCAGGAACGGTACAGTTGCTATCTAGTGCATAGTGGTCAGGGGTGCTGCTAAACCTCCTGTAACACAGGACGGTCCCCACAACAAAGTTCAAATGTCAGTAGTGCCAAGTTTGAGAAAGCCTGGGCTAAGCGAAGATTTCTTCAATAGACCACAAAAATCATGGATCTTACAAGAAAACAGTTGATAATGTATTTCATCAAAATTTAAAACTTTTGCTCTATAAAAGACATATTAAGAAAACGAAAAAGCAAGCCATAGAGTAGGAGAAGCATTTGCAAAAGACTTGGATTCAGAATATATAAAGAGCTCTTATAACCAATAATAAGCAAATAATATTTGGCAAAGGATTTGAATAGAGACACTTCAATGTAGAATTTATCGGTGTAACCCTTAAGCACATGAAAAGTTGTCCAACATCACTAGTCATTAGGGAAATGCACACTCTCATGAATGGCTAAAATTAGAAGCCTGGCAACATCAAGTATTGTCAAGGATGTGGAGCAACTGGAATTCTCCTAGTTTTTTGGTAGGATTGCAAAATAATTCAGCTACTCTGGAGAACTACTGGACGCTGTAAGGATGCACTTATTGTACATCCCCACATTTCTACTTTGTAGGTATTTGCCAGAGAAATGAAAATGTGTGTTCATACATCGAGTTGTATATGTTTGTAACCACATTATTCATAATAACCTCAAGTGAAACAATCCCATTATCCATCAACAGGGTAGTGGATAAACAAATCATGGTATAATCATACTATAGAATACTGTTTGGCAATAAAAAAGGAAGGAAATATAGATAATAACAACATGGATGAATTTCAAAAAACTTATACTAAGTGTAACAAGTCACAACATTCTATTCTGTATGATTCCATTCATAGAATTTCTAGGAAAGTTTAACTGTAGTGACAGAAAATAGATCTGTGGTTGCCTGAGGCTGGGTGGTGGCGGGTGGAGGAAGATCAACTTCAAAGAGGAAATCTCTTTAGGGTGATGGAAATGTTTTGTAACTTGACATGGGAATGGTTATGTGACGATATATAATTCTGATAACTCATCAAACTATTGTATATTTTAAAATAAGTGAATTTTATGTTATGTTAAATTTAACTCAGAAGTAAAACGACATGGGAATGGTTATGTGACGATGTACAATTCTGATAACACATCAAACTATTGTATATTTTAAAATAAGTGAATTTTACGTTATGTTAAATTTAACTCGGAAGTAAAAATTGAAAAAATAATTTAAGACTGAAATTAATAATGTAGGAAGAATATGAACCAAATAATAAAGAAAGTTACTTTTTGCTTAAAAGACAGTTAAAGATAATTGTTACACTTGAGCACTAAATTTAGCTTCAAGGTTCCTAGCAGATAATATCAAAATGGAAAATGGATGTGCTATAAACTTGTTATTATGTCATAAATGGAAAAGTACAGAAGCTGTTGCACACATTTTAACCAGTAGGAAAGAATAGTTTTCTGTGAGAATTTTCACATAAGAACATTAAATATCACAGCGGGCAATATTTTCCAGAGAACTTTTAAAGAGGTAGAAATACTCCTTATATGGCTAGCAGGTGAGCATGAATAAACTCTTTTCTCCTGAGGTGATCAAGTACCCAGCTTCCATCTGTCCCGTCCCTTGGATCAGCTTCTGAGAGGTCAGTGACCTGAATGGGACAACTGCTGTGAGCTCGAGAACGAAGGAGGTGTAGCTGAGGTACAGGGAGAAGGACTGAGTTATGATTTTAAAGTGAGGCTTGCAGTGCTGACGTTTCTGTAAGTCTCAACCACCTGACCTAGTGGAGTTCATCCCACCTGGTGTTGGTTTATCTGCTTAAATGTTCAGACAAGCATTCCATTGAATCCCTTTTTTTTTTTTTTTGCCCCAGGCTAGAATGCCCTGGGGTCATTGCAACCTCAAACTCCTGGGTTCAGGCAATCCTTTTGCCACAGCCTCCTGGGTAGGTGGGATTACAGGCGCCCACCACAACGCCCAGCTAATTTTTCGATTTTTACTAGAGATGGGGTCCCTTGCTGGTCTCGAACTCCTGAGCTCCAGCAATCCACCTGTCTTGGCCTCCCCGAGTGCTAGGATTGTAAGCATGCTTCACTGTGCTCAGCCATTTTCTTGAATTCTTAATTTTTATGTCATAAGCAGAGAAGAAATAACTTTGGCCTAACAAACTCCATTGATAAGAATCAATAATTACTTGCTTCTTCTATCAAACTTGAATAATGTTCATATGTAATGTTTTGATTGGAGCTGGTCTTCAGCCTGGTAAGCTGGCAGAGTTATCTTCAAGATATAAGCTCAGATAATTACATTAGTTGACCTACTGAATTATTTAGTATTTTCCATTTGAATGCTGCTGAAATTTGTATGTGGAAAATGAAGATTTGGATCTTGGCATACTTGATAGTGGATTGTGGTTGATTTCAGAAGCAATCAATCAGTAGATGATTAGCAGAAGAGAGGATTCTTGCATTCCCATGTACTGTGTCAGGATCCAGTGCCATGTGGAACGGGGAGGGTGCTTTGGAAGTACTTACAGGAAATCCCTTTGGAGGTAAGAATTTGTTCTATGAGGTGCTCATCCCTTCCCACTCCAAGCACCTCCTTCATCCAGTGCGTGACCCAGATCTGGGCAAGGAGAATACTGCATACCCCTGGCCACTTTGAGAAGCCATGGAACAGAGTGGCTGCAAGCCTGGGTTCTGGAGGGATCTGTGTGCAGACATGCGGCTCACAGCAGTTCTGTCTGTGTGGGAGACGTAGGACATCTTTGCAGCGGCATATCTTTTGACTTTCGTGTGTTCACAGTTCTCTGCATTGTGAATTTCACCTTTCCAAGGTAACATAAAAACTAAAACAAAAGAGTTACGTTTCCTCGTCTCCTCGTAGCTAGTGTCCAGTAATGTGGCCTAAGTGGTATGAGTCTGATGCATCAGGAAGAATTTGACTCAGAAGATGAGATGTGGGAGGAGAAAGGCTGGGCACAAGGCATTGCTTTGCTGGCTCTAAAGCAGAGGGCAGAAGCCACCTGTTCTTAGGACCAGCAGTGGGGCAGCTTCCTCATTCAGCCGGGTGTGGAGTGTGATGCAGACAGAGTCCTGGCTGTTGTGGTGCCTCAGAACTGACCGCCTGGCCTCCTATCTCTAGCTGTAAGGCCCAGCCCAAGTTCCTGCCTCTGTGATAACATCCCTGACCCTGTCGAGTCCATCTCATCCTCCTTTGTGCCCTCCTTTAACAGTGATAATTATTTTCATGATGCTGATAATTTTATAGTAGTTTCTTTGGCGACTCTTTATTCTAGAAGCTTATAATATAAAATATCAGCCCTGAGAAATGTATAGGGTGTAATGACCGCTGAAGCAAACAGGTGTCTGTAGTTATCTGGTATCACATTTGTTTGTGCTGTGAGTCTCTCCTGCCACCGCCGTGATTCTCAAACATCAGCATATACAGGAATTGCTATGAACTGTAAGACATCCCTATTCCAGGCTTCACCTGCGGAGATTCTAATTCACGTGGGATGGGGTGAGGCCCACGACCTGCATTTTAATAACTTTTCAGGTGATCTGGATGCAGGTGGTCCGTGCATGAATTCCTGGCACATCTTCATTCTGATTTCTCCTCATTCATCAATATTAGCCTGCCACTGGCACATGGTTAAGGATTTGCTCATCATCATCATGGCTGATGTTTTTAATTGCGTAAGTAATAGTAAAAGACAGAAATATTGAACATAGTAATACTTTACATATTCATGTTGCTCAAAATGTCAGAATGCTTCGGAACCAAAGGAGCAGATTGAGTAGTGTTTTCATATAGTGATTCAAACTGTATTCACTAAGCATCAAACTTTTGGTTCAGTAGGTGTCCCATTAAGGCCAGGATTTATTTTCCACGTGTGGTCAAATGTACAAGACTGTAAACTGATTTTTGGTTCACCTGTACTGGGGGAAATGGTGCCCACATGCCTGATGTTTGTCATTAAGGAGGGTATCTTTTCCCATAACTTCATTGACAGGGCTTTGGCAGGGCTGCCCCACCAGTGGCTCTTACAGCCCTCCTCTCTGTGACATAATCTGGGTATGAGGAGCTTAAATTTGAGAAAAACTGCATTTATGAAATGGTACCTTCGAACACACAATGATGTATTGATAATGTGGTGATAACATGACCCCAGGCCTCCAGATGAAAGCTCCATATTTCTCCAGCTTCTGCTCTTTGCCCAAGTTTGTTTGAGCAGCCAGGTATGATAACAGAGCTAACAGCAGGTGAACATGCTTTGGCAAGAGAAGAGAAATATCAGGAACAAAGATCTGCAGCTCTAAACACTTGGAATACAGGTATCTGCCCCCTGAGGCCTCCTGCTGCTCACTTCCACCTGGGAGTTCTGACCCAGACAGGGTCTTGTTCAGACGACATCTCCAGCCAGACTTCCTTAGTCTTCCCCACCCACTGCAGTAGGATCTTGCCATCCTTGGAAGCTTCGCTTCAGTTATTGCTCTAAATCTGTCTCTGGGTCAGACTGTCTGCATTCTGAGGGCAAGTCACAGTCAGCATCCTGACTGAACGTGGACTCTAAAAGTAGGAGTGAGCTGCTGGCAAAGGGTCCAGGCCTCCCTGCTGTGAAGGCAAGGACTGGGACAGATATGCTGAAATGTGCTTTGGGCTTTTGAGAGTCTTTTGAGGAGTACAGTGGAGAAGATAAGAATCTTAAGGAGAGGGAGAACTTCTGGAAATCGGTGATATGTCCAATGACGAATACTTAATGCCAGCGAAGGGAAGGGTTTTCCCAAGGAGTGCAGGGGGACCTAAGATCCATTTCCCTACCTTTAAAAAAAAAAAAAAAAACTTTAGTGAGGTGTGTCTTACACTCCATGGAATTCACCCATTTCAAGTTTATAATTCTATGATTTTTCATTAACTTTACTAAGTGGCATGACTATCACTATAAATCACTTTTAGACCATTTTTATTCTCCTAGTAACACTGCTCATGGACATTTATAGGCTGTTCCCATTCTTACACCCTGGCCCAGGAAACTATTAATCTAGTTTCTGTCTATAAATTTGCCTTTTTGACATGTGTAGCATGAATGGAATTATACATGTGGTCTCTTGTGTCTGGCTTCTTCCTTGCAGTGATTTTGCAGTCACTGGGACGCGCATTTATGGCTGTAGAGTGTCCCCTTGTGCAACACACCACATTCAGAGGGTCCTCACTGGTTGATTGATATGCCAGTAGTTTCTAGTTTGGGGCTATTATGAATAATTCTGTGAACATTTCTGTGCTGGTCTTGTAGTAGACGTATGTTTTATGTCCCTGGTATAAATACTTAGGAGTGGAATTGCTGGGTCATTCGGTTTTATATTTAACTTTTTGAGAAACTGCCAAATTGGTTTTCAAAGTGGCTATACCATTTTGTACATTCCTGCTAGCAATGTATGAGGGTTCCCATTCTCAACATTCTTTCCAACACTCACTATTGCCTTAGTTATTTATTATAGCTTTTCTAGTGGGTATGAAACTGTCTCTCATTCTTTTTTTTTTTTTTGAGACAGAGTCTCACTTTTTTGCCCTCGGTAGAGTGCCGTGGCATCACAGCTCACAGCAACCTCAAACTCTTGGGCTTAAGCGATCCTCTTGCCTCAGCCTCCCAAGTACCTGGAACTACAGGAGCCCTCCACAATGCCTGGCTATTTTTTGTTGCAGTTGCCACTGCTGTTTTAGCTGGCCGGGCCAGGTTTGAACTTGCCACCCTCGGTTTATGGGGCCGGCATCTA
Organism: Perodicticus potto; assembly: GCA_963574655.1. Lineage (NCBI taxonomy): Eukaryota > Metazoa > Chordata > Mammalia > Primates > Lorisidae > Perodicticus > Perodicticus potto. The sequence continues at coordinate 21,323 of CAUYRH010017053.1, forward strand.
CCCACTGAGCCACAGGCGCTGCCCAAACAGTCTCTCATTCTTATTTTAATTTGAGTTTCTCTAATTAAATGGTGTTGAACATGTGTTCATGTCCTTTTTAGCCATTGGCATATCTTCTTTAGTATAATATCTATTCCTATATTTTGTCCATTTGTTGATCGGGCCTTTTTTTTTTTAATATGTTGTAAGAGTTCTTTGTACATTCTAGATGTAATTCCCTTACCAGGTATGTGTTTTGTAAATATTTTCTTGTAATCTGTTGCTTATCTTTTTATTTTGTTAGTGGTGTCATTTGTAGTACAAAAGTTTGAAATTTTGATGACTTCCAATTTACCAATTTTTCTTTTTAGTGTCATATCTAAAAAATCTTTGCCTAACTTAAGTTCTCCAAGATTTTCTCCTATGCTTTCTTTTATTTAGCTTTTACATTTAAGTCTGTGATCACTTTTGAGTTAACTTTTTGTATGTAGTGGGAAGTAAAGGTCTCAGCTCATCTTTTTTGCATGTGGACATCCAATTAGCCTTGCTTGCCTCCTAAACCACTTCTGTTGAGTGCTTGGGATTGCTGGAGGCACTGGAGACACAAAGGTGAATGACAGGATTACCGGCATTAAGTCTAGTTCAGGGAGATACACCTTTACACCTAAGGAGAGTAGGACACAGGACTACAGCAGTGTGAGATCTGGTGAGTTTAAGAAGAATGAGTCGGAGGTAGAACCAAGGGGGCCTTTGGTGCCTTCAACCTAGTCCAGGGTTAAGCTTCAGCTTCTGTGGTCTCTTAACACACTGGTTTGTCACCATTGTTTTGATGTATATCTCAAAAGATTTATGATTAACAAAGAGTTCGAATATTGATATTTGTTAATGATTAGTTATTTAAAAAACACGTGCTATGCTTAGAGGGGGGTACTATAATGTATCTTAGAGTTGGTTGTACTCCAGCTTATATCTCAAGAATATGTCTCTCTAAAAGTATATGGTTTAGTAGATAAACATTGGATTGGAAATCAACAGACTTAATCTTGGGACTACCACTAATGAGGTTTGCATTCTTGGCACACCACCTCAATTCTCAGGCCCTTAATTTGCTTCCAGTATAAGATGGCAGTTCCTTTCCAAGACCCTTTCCAGACTGAAAGTGTGATTTCTTCACTGAGTCAACATTTGTTAAACACTCACTTTGTGCCAGGCACTGCGAGGCACTGTCAAGCAAAGCCAAGACAAAGACACCAGATGATTTTATAGAAAGGGACGTGAAAAGAAATCATGTGATAGAGTTGCACAATTTGTGCTAGTTCTTTGATTCTTTGTCTCTAAAAACAAGTACCTCTTCTGACCAAGAAGTTAGCTGAGGAAGAAGAATCAGGAAGGAAAATGACCCCAAAGATCAGCTTAAGGAATGTGCCTACAGGAGAGAATTCAAATGTCAGACATGTGATAGAAATTCCAGCCTGCATTGCTGCAGCCAACCTTTAGACAATGAAATTTCCTCACAGTGTGGTAAAAGGTGTATTTACTTCCCTAAGAGAAGTAAAAGAGAAAGGTTATAATACTTGGGACTATATAAAGAACTTGGCAAGATATTGGGTATCGAATTCTCTTTATTATATTGGAAATCATAATGAACATTTCTTATTTATTTATTTATTTATTTATTTATTTATTTATTTTTTGCAGTTTTTGTCTGGGACTGGGTTTGAACCCATCACCTCCAGTATATGGGGCCAGTGTCCCACTCCTTCAGCCACAGGTGCTGCCTGCATTTCTCATTTTTCAAGCTTTCCCAAAGAGCAAAGCCACAGTGTAAGATATTTTATTAAGAATAAGAAGTATTTTTTATCTATTGGAAGAACATGAATCTGGTATAAATTAACTGCATACTCCCCCTTCCCATGATTCGTCTTTCAGATTCTAAGTCATATTCTCAATTTACTTTTTGAACTTTCTAACTATAGCACTTTCAGACTTGAACCTAAATAACCTGGGTCTTTTTGTATAATGTACAGATATGGTGTTTGCAACTTTTGAAAGATTTTCAGACCAGGGGAGACTGTACTCCTTGGAGTTGAGTTACCCCTCTTTTCTGCCACATACATATGTATTTTCTTTTCTTGGCACTAGATAGTCTGGGGCTGCTTATATATTAATAATGGAAATGTTTGCAAAGTTATGAGAAAATTAAGCTTACCTAACATTCACATAATCTTTATTTGGCAAATATACCATTGAGGAACAATCATTGTTCAAGTGTACTTTTATATACCTTAATTATATCTTGTGTTTTAAAACAAAGGTTTTTTTTTTTTTAATTATTTTTTATTAAGTCATAACTGTGTACAATGATTCAGGCTTGGAGTACAGTGTGCGGGCTTCCCATACAATCGGAGATATTTTTATCCACCTGATTAATGTAACATTCATGATATTTTCTCAT
>CAUYRH010017057.1:0-23541 GCA_963574655.1 Perodicticus potto
GAAGTTCTCATTGTACATTAGTCATTTTAATCCAACAGTATTGATGAACAACCCCAGAGAGTAGATTTACAAGACAAGACCAATGAAGACAGAGCTCTCTAGAAGTTACTGGAAAGGACTATACACACTAAAACAAGATGAGACTGGCTTTTATAGGAATCATAAAAACCAGGAGAGCATGGATGTCATGACTGAGTGTTATAGGAACAAAAGTGCAAACTGCTTGGACAGTGAAGTCTGGTAAGTATTAAAAAGTTCAAATGCAAGCTCGACATCCATAGCACAGTGGTTATAGCACCAGTCACATACACATACAAAAAAAAAAAAAAAAGGAAAGTAACCAAGAGCACATTGCTCTCCTTGGAGCAGGGGGAGTGGGGAAGTTGAAAACGGATAACCTTCTAAAGTGGTTTGCAGAGTAAATAAAAAGGTAAGTAATGGAAGCACAGTGTATCTTATTTCTAGAAACTTGACAGTGAAGGCAAGGAAAGAAGTAGGCCAAAAGGTAGATATGTTTTGTAGATGGGAGACACTTATAGAAATGAGTGAATTCATAAACTGAAGTTAAAGTTGCAGTAATTAGTAAGAGGCTGAAAATATGGAGTGAGAGGAATTAATTGATATATAAAAGTCTTTAAGAAAGTAATAGGTGATTGACTACAGAACATGATAGTAATTAGTCCTCAAAAAAAGAAATGAGGATCTTTATTTTTACTAGAGAGGAAGTGGAATGGGTAGGTTTCAGGAGAGTAACAGCCTTTTGCTCAGTGAAGCATTAAAGGGACATTTATTTATTGCTTTTCAACAAGTATTAAATGATGGATGCTGGACTGAGGGAGGGAATGAGAGGGGTGGTTAACTCACTAAACGCAGAAATGCTTTAAAACCTTGTTCAATCCAGTAAGAGTAGGCCACATAACAAAATCCCAAAACTACAGATGTTGGGGTGGATGTGGAGAAAAGGGAACATTTCTGAACCGTTGATGAGAATGAAAACTAATATGTTCCTTTTGGAAAGAAGTTTGGAGAACACTCAGGGATCTAAAAATGGACCTGCCATTGTATCCTGCAATTCCTCTATTAGGAGTATATCCAAAAGACCAAAAATCACTTGGCAAAAATGATATTTGCACCAGATTGTTCATTGCAGCTCCATTGGTAATAGTCAAGTCATGGAAGAAGCCCAAGTGCCCATCAACCCACGAATGGATTAATAAATTGTGGTATATGGATACTATGGAATACTATGCAGCCTTAGAAAAAGATGGAGCCTTTACCTCTTTTATGTTTACATGGAAGGATCTGGAACATATTCTCCTGAGTAAAGTATCTCAAGTATGGAGCAAAAAGTATCCAATGTACTCAGTACTTCTATGGAGCCAATTTATATTTAATCACACTTCCTTACGAAAGAGCACAACTATAGCCCAGGGTAAAGGAGAGAAATGGAGTGGGAAGGAAGGGACAGAGGGAGGTTTGATAGAGGGAGGGTAAAAGGTGGGACCACATCTATGGAGCATATTACAAGGGTACAAGTCAAATCTGTCAAGTGTAGAACATAAATATGTTAACACAATAATCAAGTAAATGAGGTGAAAGCTATGATGATTGGTTTGATGTAAGCACGTCAGATTGTATAAAAAAGTCAACACCTTGTAACTCATGAATGCATAAATGTATTCATAATCTGTGTATATGACTTAATAAAAAAATAAACTGTACATCACTAAGCAATGCAAAAAATAAATAAATGAATAAGAAAAGGCATCTACAGTTTTCTCAAGCACCACAAGTGATCTCAGTGTGTAAGTAAGTTGAAGAATGAGAAGGCTAGGAAAAAAAAAAAAAAAAATTAAATTTTATATTTCCCACTAAAAACATCCTGATGTTAGGTTCCTGTTCCCACTTTGTCAGCTGCCAAATCTTAAGCATGAAGTGACATCTTGAGGTCTCAATTTTCCCCTTTGTGTGATAGTACTGGAGTAGATCAGTGGTTTTCCAGCCCTGCTCTTAGGAATCCTTATAGTTTCTGAAAACACATTCTGTAGGGTATGAAAAGAAAAAGAAAGGTAAGAATAGTTAAAGCTCAGGGAGGCTTAGCCCACTTATATCCTTTTTCCATAAAATATTTTTACCTGAGATTTTGTTTGAATAAAAAGTGCCACCTTTAAAAAATATGTTTTGAAATTACAGGGTTAGATGATTTCTTAGGTTTCTTCTACATTTACTACCCAGGGATAGTAGAATTCTGTAAAGAACTAATCAGTTGGCTGATCCTAAAGTCAGACTTCTCAAACTGGTGTTGGTAGGTCCCCAGTACTCACTGGAGTATTCTCATCACATACTGGGGAGAGGAAGGTGGACCCAGGGCAGTGTGAATGGTGCTCACTTCTGGTTAGTTAGTGCCTAAGCCAATCCTTCTTCCTTCTAGACACCTGACGGCTATGAGGACTGTCTGGTTTTAGCACTGAGAATCTCAACTCCCAAGAAACCCCTCAGTCCTGTGCTAACTGAGACAGCTGGTCACTAAATAACTGGAAGACAGCTAGGAGCAGTTTCCCCTGACTTATAAATTCACCCCACAGTCCTCTATGTATGCACAAATCATGAACTGGAGAGATGAGACGTTCTAACTCAGAAATAGGCCACCTCATTTTCTCTAAAAGTCTCTGGGGCTTGAAGGTATTTCTTTTATTTTTTGGCATCACAGCTCACAGCAACCTCAATCTCTTGGGCTTAAGCAATTCTCTTGCCTCAGCCTCCCAAGTAGATAGAACTACAGGTGCCTGCCACAATGCCCTGCTATTTTTTTGTTATTGTTTTTGTTGATAGGAGGCCCTGGCCAGGTTCAAACCCACCAGCCCTGGTGTATGTGGCCAGTGGCCTAACCACTGAGCTACAGGTGCCAAGCTAGGCCCAAAGGTATTAATAGTAGCTATGTATAGAGAAGAAAGTATAATAATCCAGTATGTTCGGATAGTACATATTATGTGAAGGCATTTCCAGAAATGATAGCTCACTTACCTGAGCTTTACAAATTTTGCATTAGAAAAGATTTATATTTTACCCATCTTCATAATGCCAACACCAAGTCAGCACAGATATGTATTTCCTCCACTAAGTATACACTAAAAAATTCTATTTTCTTCCATTCCTGTTTTTCTCTCAAGCTTCCAGCTTTTCTTTCCTTTCTACATTTTTTTTTCTTTTTGGGGGGTGGGGTAATGCATTCTACCACTTGGATATTTCTGCTGTGGCATGAAGTCTTTTACACTTAATGTTGTGATGTTTTCTCCTTCCTTCTTCAGCATAAAAATAATAATAAGTATCCTTTAAAGATTTATGAAGCAGGCCCTGTGTGATGTGGCTTTAATTACATTATTTTATTTGATCTTTACAATAACCCTAGGAGATTAATATTTAAATGTTCTTTTTTTTTTTTTTCAAAATGGGGAAAGCATGAACACAGTCCCCCACTAACGCAAATTATGCAGTCAAGTTTCCCACATTTGGGGAAATCGCAGGGGTCAGCACATCTGGAGTGCAATGGATAATCCTCGTCCTGGGAAAACCACCTTCGTGATCATGGTATCTTCCCTGCCAGGTAAGGATAATATTTGCATTTTCTTTCAATGATAAACACATAACAGCTTTTTAAGATTAAGAATCTAGCTGAAATTCACATGGGAAAGTAACAAAACCAGGATTTCAACTCCTAATCCTCTGTTCCCATCATCTCAATGATCACTCTAATTTGACTTCCCAAACATCCCTGTTGCCACATACCCTCTGACTTTTTATACTATTTTGCAGTTGCTTTAAAAGATGCAATTCTCTTCAAAGCCACATTTATGGAGAATTGAGTAGGTACCATTATCTCACAGAACAGGTTGAAGACAGGCCAAGATTTTTCTGGGTTCAAAAGTTTGTCACCAGGGCCAAGAATCACTTTATTAAAGACATTTCTCAAATAAGAGTTGGGGTAGCTCTAGGAGGTCCTGCAATGTGTCTTAGGAGTTTCTAAATCCTCCTAACACATGTTCTAATGTTTTGTGTTATTAGTTCCATGATAACAAGGTACACCCACATAAGCATCAAATCCTCTATTGTTGTGGTTTAATAAAGATTTCTGTGAACATAAAAATATTCTATATCTGCACTGTGACAATATCGTAGCCAATAGCCATATGTGGATCTTGAACGTGTTAAATATCATCAGTGCAATTGAGGCACAAAAATTGTAATTACACTTAAATTCGATTTCAGTAGGCCCATGGGTCTAATGGTCAATACATTTAACAAAAATCATCTAGATCAGTGGCCTACTAATTACAGCCCATGGGTCAAAGTTGGCCTACTGCTAGATTTGGTCAATAAAATTTAAGAGGAATACACTCATGCACATGTTTTAATATATTACTTGTGAATACTTGTGTGCTACCATGGCACAGTTGAGTAGTTGTAAGAGAACTCAAAATCTAAAATATTTACCATACAACCCTTAACAGAAATAAAATTGCCAACCTCTGGTACAAACGGTTACTTTAGTTCTGCCGAGCTTTGCATTTGTGTTTACAGTGGCCTTTATGCCATCATAATTTGAAATCTGAGTAAAGTACAACAGTACAGGCACACCGAAAGTCCAATCGCCTGCCTGTAACAGTTAGTACTGTACTCACAAGGCAGTAGATACAATGAGTTGGTCTCAATTTTGTACAAACTTACTATAAATCATCAATCAAAAATATGTTAGTATAAAGCACACAACTGAAAATTTCTCTGTCCCTAATTCATCCATTAATTATACTGGATATTAATTTAGTTTGAATTTTAACAGCACTGTGACCCCAACCCTCAATTAAACAAGACCATCTTACACGTGTATGTACATATGTCAAAGGGGGCATGTAAGGACCTATCAATGGCAGAGTTTGAGTAAAAGGTGAGTTCGAATATCCTAAATCTAGCTAACAATGCTTTAATGTTGTTAATAATGTTTTATAAAACAAGCTATGATGATAAGCATAAGCAGTACTCAACAAAAAACAAAGAAACAAACATAGTATCAATACAAACCCCAATTTCTTTACTTTTGTTATTAACCTCAATGTTAGCAATTGTGTTTCGGCCAAACAATTACCTGCCACATTTACTTAGCAGGTGGCAATTTCAATTTCATCTGGCTAATATCTTTATTTAGATATATTTAATATATATGTCTAAAATTTGTAAGACAAGGGAAAGACAAACAAAGAGGGGTTAAAGAGACAAGTATGAAGTAGAAAAACACTTTGACAGTGAATTCAAGGACCCCTCGGTTTGAGGATTCCCTCATGTGGGGGCATCACAGGGACCCCTCCCTGGAACTTTCCTCCCCATCTTTTCCTATAGTTCTACTGACTTTAGAATGAATATAGAATAACAAGTTTTATAAAAAATATTCCATATAAAATTCAAACAATTTTTTATAACATGTTTGGAGATGTTTAGGCAAAGGAAACAGTATAAGAACTAAGTGTCCTTGTGGTTAATATCCTTCATGAATAGCTATAGTGACCCAGCTTTATTTTTTTACATCAAAACAAAGCATTGAGCTTTTTCTATGACTCACATTAGGTTGAAAAGACTAAAAGTGTCCTTAGCCCTTTGCCTAAGTTGTAATCTTCCCCCTTGATATTAAAACAAATAGAAGGAAAGATCCCCAATACACTACCACAATCTATCAAAAGCCCAGCTATCTCTATATACCAATTGATATTGCTTTATACCAATATGTACCATTGGCATAAATAAGAAATAAGCAGAAATGTGAAATGATAATTTCCACCCAAAGTTATAGAATAGTCATAGGAAAAAGAACACTTAACTCCTGTCTTCTGACTTCGCATTATGCAAATATAATTTACAATGACATCTGATCACCAGTCATCTAAAATTATTCCACATTTTACACTGTAATCTTTGGAACAGTCATGATCCCTTCTTGCATAAAACCTAAAGTATCTTATTTCTATAAGATCTAAAAGAAGATAGCTAGAACTTCCTATAAACAAATTTCTATTGTTTGGGTGGCTAAGAAAGAGAGAGAAAAAAATAGAGAAAGGGAATTATCAGCCTATTTCTGGAGCTCACAGTTAATCACTAAGTCTCTTTTTTGATGGTACCAAATAAATCTCGGTCCACCTTTTACAGAGAGCATAAGAAAAATATCACAAATTATTTGACTCAAATCTAAAGTTGGCCTGAAATACCAACTTTTTAAGAGCCAATAGATAAGATCAGCATCTTGGGGGCAAATCCAGCACTAAATTTTGCTGAAATTTTAGGAATAACATCTCCTAAAGTTATGCCTATCCTAACTGCTCTACTTTAGAGATGTTTGCTTTATACGATGCTAATTAGGGAAAATAAACTGGGTTACTCAACTGCATATATTAAGCATGATTGATGTTAATCCTTTTCCTATTTAATAAATCTCCAAATCATTGCTATTTAAGACTTCATAATGTAAGGAGTAGGAAATGTTTACAACTCTCAAAAAATGCCCAAGGGCAAAAAAAATCCACACACACACATAGAAAAACATGCAAACTCATATGGAAGTAGACAGGGAAAAGTGATGCATTAAATCTACAAATAAAATATACCCAAATTATTGATGGTTCAGCAAGGAAGCAAAACTCCATTAACCTTGTAAAGGGAGGTCACACTGCAAATATATTCAACTTGGAAAAAATATTATTCCAATCATTGACTACCTAAAACTGAGGTGATGGAATTATGTGTGAGCCCTGTGGTTTCAAGTTTCTTTGGTTTGATTGGCATGCCTATGAGGGGAGCTTTCCTGAGGTGCACACATTAAGCTCTCTTACAATGAAATAATCAGTGATAAGGAGACTAACTTTGCATAACTTTAAATACAGATATTTATAGTTTTTAATTGAGAAAAAGAAAGCTAAAAAGGAAGGGGTTGTTTGCTAAAAATTATTTTATGTCTACCAAGTGACAGATACTGAAATGCAGTCTCTGTTGAGTATTTAGGGAGGAGAAATAACTAAACAAGTATAAATCAAATAGTTGACCTTCTGTGATGTACACACACACTGGCACATACATACACGTACAATAAAATGACCACAAATACCACAAAAGAGGATGAGTTACATTGAGCTATTATAGTACATAATATGTGAGATTCAGCCTAGTCAGAGAAATTAGGTGAGGTTAAACTTTTAAGAAGAACATTCCAAGTAGAGGAAAATAGTATTTGCAAAGGTCCTGGGGCAGGAGAGGAAATAGCACATTCCAGTGACTGGAGGAAGTTCAGTGTTGTTAGAGAGGATAGAAATAAGAGGTCTTGGCAGGGTGCAGGGCTCATGCCTATAATCCTAGCACTTGGGGATGCTGGGGCACGTGGCTTGCTTGGGCTCAGGAGTTCAAGACCAGCCTGAGCAAGAGTGAGACCCGTCTCTACTAAAAGTAGAAAAACCAGCCATGTGTGATCATGCACACCTGTAGTCCCCGCTATTTGGGAGACCTGAAGCAAGAGGACTGCTCAAGCCGAAGAGTTTGAGGTTGCTGTAAGCCCTCTATCCAGGGTGACAGAGTGAGAGTCTGTCTCAAAAATAGAAATAAATAAATAAATAATAAGAAATAAGAAAAGAAGAGAAGGTTCATTAGAAGCAAAAATGTCTGACTTCTGTTTTTCTTTTTTTTTTTTATTAAGTCATATACACGTAGATCATGAATACATTTATGCATATGTGGGTACAATGTGTTGATTTTGTATACATGATGTGCTTGCATCAAACTAATTAATATAGTTTTCACCTCATTTACTTAATTATTGTGTTAAGATATTTATGTTCTACACTTGATAGATTTGACTTGTACCCTTGTCAAATGCTCCATAGGTGTGGTCCCGCCTTTTACCCTCCCTCTGTCAAACCTCCCCACTCCTCTCCCTTCCCACTCCATTTCTCTCCTTCATCCTGGGCTATAGTTGTGTTTTATCTTTCATAAGAAAGTGTGAGCAAATATAAGTTGGTTTCATAGAAGTACTGAGTTCTATGACTTCTGGTTTTGGTCCCACATCTCTCCTATACTCACATTAAGAGAAAAAGTTGAACAAACTGAAAATCAAATCTCTCCTTAGATGTAGTAGAGAATTGAGGTCATAGAGCAAAATTCCACTTCAAAAATGGGACAGACTCCAGGTATAGTGGCTCATGCTTGTAATCCTAGCACTTCGGGAGGTCAAGGCAAGAGAATTATTTGAGGCCAGGAGTTCAAGACCAGCCTGGACAACATAGTGTGACCTCATCTTTAGAAAAAAAATGAAAAGTAAATAAAACTAGCCAGTGTATTGGTGCATGCCTGTAGTTTCAGCTATTCAGGAGGCTGAAGCAGGAGGATCACTTGAGCCTAGGAGTTTGAGGTTGTCACGAACTATGATGACACCAAGTTTGTTGTAGTACGGGTGACAGAGTGAGACTATATCTCGAACAACAACAACAAAAAAGAACAGTAAATGCTACAAATCAAAAACACCGCAGCAGACAAACAAAGAATGTCTCTGATGGGCTGATCTGTGGACTGGACATAGCCAAAGAAATATTCAGTGAGTTTGAGTTTATGTCAATGGTAATTGTCCCTTTGCAGCCTTTTGTCTAAGATCAAGTGCAGTTTGTCAATGGGAACTTACTAAATTAGAAAGGAAGCAGAAAAAGAATTAAAAAGGGGCAAGAAAAATGGAACATAGTATCCAAGAACTGTAAGATAATTACAAGTGGAATAATATACACATCACGAGACTATCAGAAAAGGAAGAAAGAAATAAGAAGAGGAAATATATGAAGGAATAATACCTGAGAATTATTCCAAAATTAAAAGAAAAGTAAGCCAAGTAGATATCCAGGAATCTCAGATAACACCAATCAAGGCAAATACTAAAAATCTACCCTAGGCACATCATGATCAGACTGCAGACACTCAAAAAAAAAAAAAAGACAAAGACAAAATCTTGTAAGAGGTTGCAAACACTTTATCTATAAAAGAACAAGGATAAGAATTACACTGCACGGCTCTTTAGAAACCATGAAATCAAAAGGAATGGAGTAAAATATAGTAGTGAAAGAGGAGAAAACAAAACAATAACTCCAACAAAACACCAAACCAGAATGACAAATGCAGTGAAATGATCCTTCAAAAGTGAAAAGGAAACACTCTCTCAGACAAACAAAATTGAGGGAATTGTCATCACAAACTTCTAAAAGAAATTCTATAGAAATAAGAAAAATGATATATCAGAAAATTCTCAGGCTTTAAATTATATACTACAAGATTATAGTAGTAACCAAAACAGCATGATACTAATATAAAAGTAGAGATACAGACCAGTGAAACAGAATAGAGAACCCAGCTATAAAACCACCCTATCTATAATCAATTCATTTTCAATAAATAAGACAACAAATTACACTGGGGAAAGGCAGCCCTATTCAATAAATAGTGATCAGAAAACTGGATAGTCACATGAGGAAGAATGAAACAGGACCACTATCTCTCCCAATATGAAAAATTAATTCAATATGCATAAAAGACTTAAGTGTAAAGCAAAATAACATTAAAATTATGTAATAAAACATAGGAAAAACTCTTGGAGACATTAGCGTAGGTAAAGAATTTATGTCTGGGACCCCAAAGGCAAATACTGCAACAATAAAAATAAATAAATGGCTCCTGATTAAATTAAAAAGCTTCTGTACAGCAAAGGAAATAATCAGGAGAACAAATAGACAGCCTACAGAATGGGGGAAAATATTTGCAAACTATAATACATCCAATGAAGGTTTAATTTCCAGAATCTACAAAAACTCAAACAAATCATCAAGAAATAAACAACTCATTAAGAGGTGGGCAATTGACATAAACAGAAATTTTTCTAAAGAATATCGACAAATGTATGAAGAATAGATGGAGAAAAATATGAGGAAATACTCAACAGCGATTATCATTAGGGAAATGCAAATTAAAACCATGAGGATATAACACCTTACCTCTGTCAGAATGGGCATTATTCAAAAATAAAAAGTAGATGCTGGAGTGGATGCAGAGAGAAAAGAACACTTATACACTCTAGGTGAGCCAGCTAATTAGTATAAACTCTATGGAAAAGAGTAGGAAGATTCTACAAAGAAGTAAATGTAAACTTACCCTTCAACCCAGCAATCCACTACCAGGTATCTTCCCAAAGGAAAAGAAGTCACTCAGTTAAAAAGGCACCTGCACTCAAATGTTCATTGCACCACAGTAGGTAAAGAGGCAAATATGCGAAATCAACCTAAGTGCCCATCAGCTCATGAGTAGATAATGGAAGTGTGGTATGTGTATATACACACACACCATGGAGTATTAGCCAAAAAAAGGAATGAAATATTGTTTTTTGCAGCAATTTGGATGGAAGTAGAGATTGTTATCCTAAGTGAAGTATCTCAAGAATGGAAAAACAAATAACAGATGTTTTCCCTAATAACTGGAAGCTGATCAATGGGCACACATAGGCACAAAGAAGTGTAAATGTCATGGAAATCAAGAAGGAGGGAGGAAAAGGGAGGGGCAAAAACCTACTTATTGGGGACAATGAACATTATTCAGGTGACAACATGCCATCAGGGCTGATTCTGGGTGAGAGTTCCTTTATTGTGTCATAGAGAGCCACTTTTTTTGCTATATCTTCACAAGAGAGATAGAGAGAGAGAGGAAAGAGAGGAAAAAGAGAGAAGAAGTCTATTGTATCATCTCATAGGGCACTAATTCCATCATGAGAGTTCCACCCTCATGACCTCATTTAAACTCATTAACTCCAAATGGTCCCATCACCAAATATCATCAAAAACATACCAACGTATGTATTTTGTGTGGACAAAATAGCAACTGAAAACTCAAGGGCAACCACTAAATTATTTTAAAATTAAGTATATTATAGGCTAAGTGAAAAGAAAAGGTACCATAGAACTTCCTTCTCCCATCAGTTTATCAGTAAAAAATAAAGCTGACATTTTTACTGTCATGTGCCAATTCCCTATAGTGGTTCTCAACCTGTGTGTTGCGACCCCTTTTTAACAATGAAAATACATTGTGGCACTAGGAAGGTTGAGAACCACTGCCTTAAAACATCAACTGGTTCTTTTATTTTATTTTATTTTATTTTTTTTTTTGAGACAGAGCTCAAGCTGTCACCCTGTAGAGTGCTTCGGCATTACAGTTCACAGCAACCTCCAACTCCTGGGCTCAAGTGAGTCTCTTGCCTCCGCCTCCCAAGTAGTTAGGACTACAGGCTCCCACCACAACGCCCAGCCATTTTTTGGTTGCCGCCGTCATTGTTGTTTGGCAGACCCGGCCTGGATTCGAACCGGCCAGCTCAGGTGTACGTGGCTGGCGCCTTAGCCCGTTGAGCCACAGGCACCGAGCCTCAATTGGTTCTTTTATTAGCAGTATTTTGTATCATAACAAAATTATTTTCTCTCATTTAAAAATAGAACAGTAATATATTATATAGTAACAGTCATACTGAATTATTAAACATTTCTAAGTATTTTGGCTTCCTAAAATGTTTATTGTCATTATAAACAAACAAACAAAACTGAGAGATCTGCAGTAATTCTGATATTTCTCCCTTTGCATGTAATGCTTTTCTTGCATCTGACTGCTTGCAGAATTTTCTCCTTTGTCTTAACTTTGGTGAAGTTAATTATAATGTGCCTAGGAGATGATTTATTTAGATTGAATCGCACTGGGGTTCTGAAACTCTCTGCTACCTGAATTTCAGTCATTGTACCCCATAAATGCATTAATGTGTACAGCTATGATTTAATAAAAAAAATAAAATGGGTACCTGAGGTAAAAATGAATGGGAAAATTGGACTTCAAGGTAATCAGATCTACATTATCTAATACATGTTTTGCAAAAGGTGCATTAACTCATTAGCTAAGGCAATGTTGCTTTAAATTAGGCAATTTATACCAAATTAAGTTGTTGTTTTGAAAGTCTTTAAACATTCATAAGATAAGCATACTTGAAGGATACTTTACACTCATGTTTATAGCAACCTTACTCACAATAGCCAAAAGATGGATGCAACCCAAGTCCCAAAGCAGATATACGTATAATAGAATATAGTTCAGTCTTATAAAAGGAAGGACATTCTGAAATGCATTACAACATGGAGAAACCTTGAAACAAGCAAGTCAAGAAAGAATAAATAGTGTATGATTCTGTTTGTAGGAGGAACTGAAAAGAGTCAATTTCACAGAGGCAGAAAGCCAAGGTTGGAAAATTAAGGAGTTATGATTTAATGGATGTTGAGGTTCAGTCTGAGGAGATGAAAAATTTCTGGAGATGGATACCAGAGATGACTGCACAGCAGCATGAATGTACTTAAGGACAATGAGCTACATATTTCAGAAAGGTTAAAGCAGTAAACTATGATGTATAAATGTTATCACAATAAAAAATGTGTGAATATTAACCAAAAGATAGAGAAGGCAGAAAAAGAATGGAAGATGAAAAAAGGAGAAATACACAAAAGTCAGTTGCTTTCTAATTACCAGCAATGGGCAGCTGGAATTTGAAAATTAAAATACAGAACTGTTTTATTAGCATGCAAATTTTGAAATACTTAGGTATATGTTAACAAAATATGGACATGATCCCTATGTGGAAAACTACAAAATCTGATGAAAATCAATCAACAATTATCTAAATAAATGGCGAGTTTTTATATGCTCATGATTAGGAAGACTCAGTATTTTCAATATGCCAATTCTCCCCAATTTAGTTTATAGATTTAACATGAGTTCTACTAAGATCCCTACAATTGATTCTAAACTTTACGTGGAGAGGAAAAAGACCCAGGACAGCCAATACTATAGGAAAGGGAAGAGCAAAGTGAGAGGACTGATGCTTCCAGACTTCAAGACTCACTTCACAATTGCAGTAAGCAGGACAGGTGGTATTGATGAAGGAACTGACAAGTAAAAATCATTGACATAGAGTAGAGAATCCAAAAATAGACCTGACACAAATAAAATCAGCTGCCTGATCTTTGACAAAAGAGTGAAGGCAAGCCAATGGAAAAAGGATGGTATATTCAACCACTGGTGTTGAAACCGTATACCCATATTAAAAAAAAAAATAAAAAATAACCTAGAAGCAAAAATTATACCTTTAGCAAAACTGGACTCAAATGGATGAATCATGGACCTAAGTATAAAGTGAAAAACTGTAAAAGTTCTAGACACTAACAAAAGAGAATGTCTAGGTGACCTTGAGTTTGGTGATAACTTTTTAGATACAACGCCAAAGGTATGTTCCTCCAACCCCCTCAAAAAGAAAGAAAGATAATTTGGATTTTAAGGTTTTATTATATTTAAAATGTTTTCTCTTAAAGACATTGTTGAGATAGCAAAAAATATTAATTGTAGGCTGAAATTGCCAAAAACATATTACTGGTATTTGATCAAGCTAAAAAGCTTCTGTTGCTAAGGGCACTACTACTAAAGCAAACAGCCTTCAGAATGGGAGATTTTTTCATGTTATGATTCTGACAAAGTTCTGACAACTAGAATCTATAGGGAACTCAAATTAATCAATAAGAAAAGAACAACCAACCACATTTCTTTGTGGGCAAGAGACTTGAACAGAAACTTCTCGAAAGATGACAGATGAATGGCCTATAAACACTTGAAAAACTGCTCATTGTCTTTCATTACCAGAGAAATGCAAATCAGAACCATATTGAGATATCACCTAACTCCAGTAAGATTAGCCCACATCCCAAAGTCCCCAAGAGCAATGCTGGGCTTGGATATGGAGAGAAGGGAACACTTCTTTCTGCACTGCTGGTGGGATTGCAAACTCATACAGAATTTTTGGGAAAAAGTATGGAGAATTCTCAAGGAACTAAAATTTGACGTACCTTTTGATCCTGCAATTCCATTACTATGTATCTACCCAGAAGAACAAAAATTATTTTACAACAAAAAAATTTGCATCAGAATGTTTATTGCAACCCAATTCATAAAAGCCAGGTTGTAGAAGCAACCCCAATGTCCATCAACCCATGAATGGATTAAGAAAATGTGGTGTATGTATACCATGGAATACTATTCAGCCATAAAAATATAAAGACGTTACATCTTTTATGTTTACCTGGATGGAGTTGGAACATATTCTTCTTAGTAAAGTATCTTAAGAATGGGAAAAAACGTATCCAATGTATTCAATACTATTATGAAGCCAATCTATAATCACTGACAGACTCATATGAATGATAAAACACAAATATAGTCTAGCAAGGTAATGGGGAGAGGAGATAGAGGGGAGGGGAAGGGGCAAGTTGATTGGTGAGAGGAGGGAGGGCATGTGGTGGGACCTTGCCTAATGTGCACATTGCAAGGGTATATTTCAAAATAACTAAAAATGAATTATAACTATCTTACCACAAATAAGTAAGTTAGGTGATGGTTTACATTAATCAGTTTGATTTAAGCATCCCACATTGCATATCAAATCATCATATTGTACCCCACAAGTGTATGTGGGTATGATTAAATTAAATTAAATTTAAAAAAAAAAACTACAAGCTGAGATAAAATATTTGCAAATCACATGTCTGATAAAGAATTATATCCAAAATATACAAAGGAACCTTAAAATTTAATAATAAGGAAACAAACAACTCAATTTAAAAGTGTGCAAAGATAGGAACAGACATCTCACCAAAGAGGCCAAACAGATGACCAAAAAAGCACATAAAAGAATTGGCAACATCATATATCTTTAGTAAATCACAACTTAAAATAACAATTAAATACCAAACATATTCATTAAAATAAGTACTAACAAAGTTGCAGAACAACAAGAATTCTGGTTCAGGTCTGGTGGAAATACACAAAGTAGCAAGTCTTCCACACTGGAAGAAACTTTGGCAATTTCTTAGAAAATTAAACATAGTTTTACCATATGACTTAGCAATCATCCTCATTGGTATTTATTTAAATTAAATTTAATAACTTTATAATAATAAAGTTAAAGAAAACTTAATGTTCATACAAAAACTTGTATGGGGAAATTAGTAACAGCTCTCTCCATAATTGCCCCAAATTAGAAAAAATCAAGATGTACTTTAATAAGAAAATGGATAAACCACCTTTCATACATGCATACTATGAATTATTATTCAGTGATAAAAAAAAGAAATGAGCTATCAACCCACAACAATACATGGAGGAAACTTTAATGCACACAATAAATGAAAAAAATCCAATCTGAAAAAGTACATACTGTATGTTATTCTGGAAAAGGCAAAGATGTAGAGAGGGTAGAGAGATCAGTGGTTGCCAGGGTTCAGAGGGAAGGAGGAGGGATGACAAGGTGGGAACAGGGCTACGAAGGGCAGTGAAACTATTCTCTATGGGATGGTGCATATGACATGCGTTTCTCAAAACCCGTAGAGCTGTCGAACACAGTGAACCCTAACATTAGCTACAAACCTTTGTTAGTAATGATGATCATTATCAGCTCAGTCATCCAAAGTGTGACCTATTAATGTGAGATGTTGATAACCAGGGAAACTTGGTGATGGGGATGGAAGGGACAAAAGAGGGACACAGCAGCTCTGTGTACTTTTGGCCCAATTTCTCTGTAAACTTACACGTCCTCTCTAAAAAAAAGTCTGTTAATAAAAAACAACAAAGCTAGAAAAATAAAGACCAGAGCATGCCAGATTTTGTGGATTGTACCAAGGAATTTTATCTTACTCCTAAATGCAATGGACTATTGAGGGTCTTCTCAGAGACAAGAATGACAGTGTAGGGAAATCTGTCTTTCAGAGGTAACACTGCTTGTTCTGTGCAGATAATTTTAGAAGCTGTGGAGTGGAGGTGAAGAAAAAACACCTATGAAATGACCGTGCTATTGCAGGGGTGAGGCGATTGTGAATGGTGGAGGCAGAGAAAAGGAGACACATGTGACAGATATGTAGAGGATAAACTCACGATGCATCCCATGGGATGAGTGTAAGCAGTACAAAAACGTTGGCTCCCAGGAGAGTTACTTAGATAGGGATGGGCTCGATTCTAGAGCTGATATAACAAATTACCACAATCTGAATGGTTTTAAATAATAGAAATTTATTTTCTCACTGTTATGAGGCCAGAAGTGGAAAATTAAGATGTCAGCAAGACCCCTCCAGTGCTCCAGGACAGAATCCTTCCTCGACTTTTCCAGCTTCCCCTGGCTCCAGACGGTTTTGGTTTGTGACAGCACAACTCCACTTTCTACCCTTCTTCGTATGGTCTTCTCAGAATATATGTGTGCTCTTCCCTCTGTTTCTCATAAGGTCACTTCTGATGGGGTTTGGGTCTCACAGATAATTGCAGATGATCTCATCCCGAAATTCTCAATGTACCACATTTTGCTTTATCAAATGTACAATTTTTGCCCAAATTTTGGAGGGAAAAACAAGAATGCTCATTAACTGTGGTAGTACCATTTGTTACTAGTATATCAAATTTCTTGTCTTTCTATCTGTTTTTCAGTTTTGTAATTGTTTGTTACATAAAATTTCTTATACCATTATGTTTAAAAATACACAATAAAATTCCTTTATAGCACAACAAACAATTACCTAAATATAAACACATAGAAATTTGAATTAAAAATTTAAAAAACAAAAAAAGTCTTCCCCAAATTTTGCACCAAAAACCTAGGTGCACATTATACAAAGAAGTGCATTATCTGTGGCAAAATATGATAGTTACGCCTGTCAAGACCCTTATTCTAAGTAAGCTCCTATTCATAGGTTCTGGATGTTAGGACATGTCATGGCTTTTTGAGGGTCATTATTTAAAGCCCACTACGCTGGAAAAGGACCAAAATTTTGGGATTAAGAGTGTCAAGTTTAATTTTGAACATGTTAAGCTAGAGTGCCTCTATGACCACCAAGATACGACTTCAAGTAGGGAGTTGATTATGTGAGGTTAGCATTCAAGGGACAAATGAAACTTCAAGATAGCCATTTATCAGCTATGTGGTATATCATCTTCTTATTAAAAAAGGACCAGGAGGACTATGGGCCCACAGTGTTTTTCTATATAATTTGTGAATCTTAAATAACTCTCTTAAGCCATTTTCCAGGCCGACAGAAGCGTATGTAAGATAAGCCATTCTCGTGTACAATGCATACTCACTATTCCATCAAATAAGGAATGTAGGGATTTATTTAAGCATTTCAGTAGACTTTCGGTTACTTTTTTCTTTGGATTTAGGGCTAAAATCATGGCAGGCAGAGTTAGTTCTGAGAATACAAGGAGAAGTTGCAGAATTTCCAGAAATGGAAGTTAGCAATGTAATGTCACTCAAAGCCAAAGACATGTGAGGAAGCAAGTTCTCGGTACAGGAAAAGAGACAACTTTTTCATGGTATTATCACTTGTATCAAAATTATTTGAAAACACACATGCCGAAGTGGACCAAATAAAGTACATTCTCTCAGCCTGATACAGGAGGCTCTTCAAAATGTTACCTTTCCCACACACAGTTTTTCTTTCCAGTATTATCTGATATGCTTTAAATCATAGTCAGATCTAACTCTTTGCCATGGTATAACCTAAGCCCACATTGCCTGTTTCAAATTATTCATGGACACATTCACTTCACATGAAATACTTTGCCTATGATTTTAGTTTCTAGAATCTTCAATATTGTTTTGATCTGTGTTTAAAAGCCACTTCCATCTCGGTGCCTGTAGCTCAGTAGTTAGGGCGCCAGCCGTATACACTGCGACTAGCGTGTTCAAACCCATGCCGGGCTAGTAAACAACAATGACAATTACAACATCAATAACCAAAAATATATGTGTTAGGATGGGGGAGAAAATTGAATTTATATTCCCATGAATTTCACTTATTTATTTATTTATTTCATAATAAATAAATTGAACTACTTAATTGAACTCGAAAACCTATCTAAGATTATAGTGCCAGCATTCCTGCTAAGTCATACAAAAAGAAACCCAAACAAACAAACAAAAGCCTTAAAATAGTGCTCTCATTCTATTTATTTTTTAAAGCAGGATAGGAAATTTTCAAAAATAAAAGACTGCACTGTATGTTTAATTGAAACATTTTGAAGAGGTGTTACTCTTATTTTAAAAACTCCCTACAGAAATTATGAGAAACTGAAAACGTTGTCAGGCACTAGTGAGAATAAGCTAATTATCAAATTTGTTTAAAAAGTAGGTAGAATTGAGAAAGCTCTAAATTTTCAACATGTTCTATGATTTCTATAAACGTCTTTAACTGTAGCAGTAATCTTAATCCTCTCATACCCCTCTCCTAAAAATAAAATCAAACCGAGCCAAACCAGACAAAACCAAGCCTCACTCAGGATACTTTTCCTGGGGAACATTTTCAGTGAGAATCAGGGATAAGGATGGTGTTATCCACGACCCTCTCCTTGCTTTTCCAGATCTTGTCGCCAGCTCAGTAAAAGGTAGACGATTGATTCCCCACAAAAATATTTTAGAGCCCTCTTTGATCCCCTTCCCTTTCCTCACACTTCTCTTTAGATTTGATAGCTCCACTTTTAACATTCGCTCAAATTCTACCAGATTTTCTACCCATGATTTTCCATTCTGAGCCAGGACCCTGTCTCCTGTAGAAATCCCAGCTGCCTCTGGCCTGAGGCAGGGCTTCTACCCACAGGCCTTGTGCACACTTCTCCGCTCAGGACTTAGAAGATTTTTTTCATAACATAATTCAGTTCATGTCCCTCCTCTTGTCAAAACCTCAGAGAAAATGCAAACCTCTACCCTGGCCCACAGGACGCTAAGTAACCTAACCCATGCGGTTCTCTCCAAATTCCTCTTCCTACACTTTACCCTTGCTAAATTAAGTTTAGCCTCAAGCTGCCTCCTTACCTATTTTAAGTCAGGACTAAAGGTTTCTCTGTTTATAGTGAACTGTAAGCTTCCTTCGTGCCAATCACCAAGTTTCAGACAATGGAAGGCTTCCAGCTAGTCAGTGTTCAGATAAGGCGAACGCCAAGCTGTAGCCAATCCAGCTGTTTCTGCATCTCACTTCCAGTTTCCACAGGTCGCTTTCCTCTTTCGGTCCATAAATCATCTCCAACTCAGTAGCAGCACTAGAATCAGGGGCTACCTGATTTAAATCCCTCGTTGTTCGATTAAACTCTATTAAATCTAATTTGATTAAGGTTTTACTTTTGACACCTTAGACTCATTCCCTTCCAGCCTCAACAGCCCCATTTAGAGGACTAACCCCAACTAGCACGTTTCTGTGCAAAAATACTCTTCTCCCTGTTATCCGCCAGGCTCACTCAGTACAAGAGCCATCTCCAAAACCACATCCTCAGAGAAGACTCTAAGACCACCGCTATCTAAAGTCACAGCACGCTCTCTGCTCTTCCCCCTCCTTTATTTTGTCTTCAGAGTTTCTTCCACAACACAATGAATAAATCAGTCTATGTCTTCTTGTGGACCCCCATTAAAAGGTAAGTGTTACCATATTCCTTCACACTTATGAAAAGTATTGTGCTATCCACATACAGTTTCACTGTTTTATTTTTCATTTAATGATATATTCTAAAGATTATGCCATGACAATACAAAGGGATTTCTTTGTATCTGCAGTATACAAAGGTGTAGCTTTTGTGTGGCGGGAAGAGAAAAAACGTAATTTTAATTTTTTCTAATGGGATCACAGCAGCAATAGACAAATAATAAGTTTTGCTTTAATTTATTGCCACCTGGAAGCAATCACAAATGCAACTGTGCATTGTACCATCAACTTAGTAAGGCTAAACAGAGAAACTTGTGCAGAAAGCTCTCGCCTGGAGAACTTGCTGTCCCTTTACTTGTATTCATTGGGGGGAAAAACTACCATAAATGAGGTGTGATTTTTAATTCTTTAAGATAATAATGATAGATGAAAAGACATTAATTTGAGTTTATATAATGAAATACCAGGCAGATCAAGTAAAAATTTAAATGACACCTAATATGTTGTAAGAAATTGCCACGTACAAGTCAAATTGCTGTTAGATACTCATCTTAATTATGTAGAGAGGAACTTGAGGCTCAGGGGTGTTTAAAATCTTTTCAGCATCACAAATCCAGAAAATATCTCCAAGGTAAGATCGGCACCTGTTTATCAAATTTTGCACATTACTAATGTTTTTCTTAAATGTAATGAGAACTCAGATATTATGGAACAAGGTCACAGGGGCCTTAGTAAATTTGAGCTCAATAACATTTTTTTAACACTATTAAATTTTGTGCTGTATTTGGAAAATAGAGACACAGAGCTAAATTAGATTTTATTTAGAAACAACAAATACTTGGACTTTTTTGCTCTTCTAGTGTCCCAGATTGAATTAGAGCTATTATATTTTAATCCACATGGTCTAGTCTGGCTTCCTTTTCTTCCTTTCTCTGTCTTAAATCTCAAGACTTGTGTCTAGATTGTCCACATCATTTGTATATTTGGCTCTTTTCCTCTTCTGCCACATAGCAACCATTGCGCCTTATGAAGCAGTCAGATGCATATCCTTTGACAGAACCAACTAAATTGACTTCAGCAACAGAAAAAAGTTCAGCTGTTTGCTCGGTGAGATTTAATTTAAGGCTCATGGACTTATTCAGCAGCCCTTGGGCATCTGAAAATTGATTTTGATTTTTCTATCTCATCATATTTATGCTTTCAAAGTACCTTTTATAAGAGAATAGAAAAAGCATATAGTAAGTGTGTGTGTGTGTGTGTGTGTGTGTGTGTGTGTGTGTACTTTAAATTCTAAGAAAGCTGTAACAACCGAACTAATAAACACTGGGGTAAAATAGCAGAATTAATCATGGATATGACATTCCTCCTAAAATTTAATCAATCACTCTGCTTATTAAATGTAATCTTGCATAAAATTGGGTTTTTAAACATAAATCACCAGTGGCTTTTATTTCAGACAATATTTACAACAAGTTCATAATAATATTTCTCTCATTAATTGTTCTAATCTCCACATATACTTTCCTTTTTTATAAAATCCCAGTTCCCTTCTGGGTGACACCTACAGATTACAAGCAAAGTTGTTAGATTATTTGCCTTGAGAGTTTGTTGTGCTGAATACTGATTTCCTAGAGGCCTGCTGCTTTCAAGGATCAAGTCATTTACAGAGGCAAATACAATTGCAGTGAAGCGCTTCTTTCTTCTCTTTTTCTCCTTGTACATAAAAGAATATCAAGGTAATTCTGTGCCATATCTTCATCTCTAAAACCACCATCATAGCTGCCTTGGCTACCAAAGACATTTAGATTTATGTAGCACCTTGCCATATTCAATTTTTCTCTATAACTTTCCATTTGATCTTTGCAACAACTATGAAGCAGAAAAGAAAAATGAGGTTCAGAATAACTGTCTCTCTTGCTCCATGACATATACCTGATATATAGATGGCCCAGGACATGAAGTCTTACTAAATCTTCTAATTTCAAATTCCTCTTTCTTTTCCTTAGCATCTATTTCTGAGAAAGACACTAAATTATGTGTCAAAAATGCACAGATGTTATACTAATAGTCAACAGTCAAATCTTGTTGCTAACTATTTTTACAAATAAAGTTTTATTGAAACACAACCACACCTATTTATTGTAGGTGCTTTCATCCTATAATAGTAGAGTTGAACACCTGAAGGAAAAACTTCATTGTCCACAAAACATATTTACTAGATCGGATTCTTTATAGAAAATGTTTGCCCACCCCCTGGTTCATACGCACAGTCATTTACATACCTTGGATAATGTGATCTAGTGATTAGGAACTTATGCTGTGGTTGGAATTTAAGTACAAGATTAGTTATTTTTGAAAATTGTAATATCTGGGAAAACATTTCAGAATTCACTTGAGCTGATCCCTCCTCTTCCCACTCCACTTGTCATATAAAAATAAAATATAAAAATTATGCTGTAGTCTGTAAATTGTTACTGCAAATTTCAGTACAACACCATAAAATTTAGTAGTGATATAAGAATATTTTTGAATGAAATGCTGCTTTAATACTTTCACTATAAAAAGTATGAGGTTAATATAATCTAAAATAGCTCTTTAATAAGCAGCTCTAATTCTTGAAAGTTTATTTCTATTGTCAAAAATTATAATCTTGGAAAATACATTAAACACTGGCAAACCTTGCAATAGTTAAGAAGATGTTATAGATATATTTCAGATTCAACTAAAAGGTTTTAAGTACCTACAATATTTAAGGTACTAAAATAGACATGTTAATATCGTATGATGATTAAATGTGATAATATATGTCAAGGTTCGTTATGTTTCCTCATTTTAAAGACTGAAAATCAATTTCACTATCACTCTGCAAGTAAGTGGTAAGGTCATATTTTAAATCCAACTTCTCTAGCAATTCAGATCTGAGACTTATTGTTGTCAGAGTGATTTTCTGTAAAACTTCCTGACTTTTTCTTTTCCATGCTAATTTTCCATACCTGTCAGTTATCCACACTGAGGGCTCAATGCTCTATTTTCCCTGTTTTCTTTGAGTAGAAAAAGACAATGCTCTTTGTTCTTTCCTAGCTGAGTTTTTGTCTATCTGATGTTTCTAAGAAAGCATGGAGCCTGCATGTTTTGTAAGCCCTTTCTGGCAGTGGGCATTTCTACGTTTCTTCAAATATTAGCTCTCTGTCCAGGTTCTATCCTGCTACTACTACTACTACTATTATTATTATTATTATTATTATTATTATTTGATTTTAACATTTTGACACTTTAATTTTATCATAGCATTGTCAGAAAACATCTTGTGGTCAATATCTAGGATTTTTATTTATTTTTTATTTTTTTTTATTATCTTTATCATTAAATCATAACTGTGTACATTAGTGCAATCAAGGGGTACAATGTGCTGGTTTCATATACAATCTTAACTATTTTCATCAAATTGATTAACATAGCCTTCCTGGCAATTTCTCCGTTATTATATGAAGATATTTGTATTCTGCATTTAGCAAGGTTCGCCTGTACCCTTCTAAGATGTACCGTAGGTGTGGCCCCACCAATTACCCTCCATCCGCCCCAACCTCCCCTCTCCCCTCCTTACCCTTGCCCCTTTCCCTGTATTCTTGTGTTATAGTTGGGTTATACCATTCAAAATCACATTATAACAAAGACATCTGTACCAGAATGTTTATTGCAGCCCAATTCATAATTGCTAAGTTATGGAAGAAACCTAAGTGCCCATCTATTCACGAATGGATTAATAAATTGTGGTACATGTATACCATGGAATATTATGCAGCCTTAAAGAAAGATGGAGACTTTACCTCTTTCATGTTTACATGGATGGAACTGGAACATATTCTTCTTAGTAAAGTATCTCAAGAATGGAAGAAAAAGTATCCAATGTACTCAGCCCTGCTATTATTTTGAATAACTGCTCAGTGATGTTATATAT
>CAUYRH010017061.1:0-31306 GCA_963574655.1 Perodicticus potto
ACATAGTAAATGAGAAAATATCATGAATGTTATATTAATCAGGTTGATAAAAATATCTCCAATTGTATGTGAAGCCCACACACTGTACTCCTTGACTGAATTATTGTACACAGCTATGACTCAATAAAAAAAAAAAAACAAGTAAAAGGAGTACACCCTGAAACAAAAGGAAAAAATATGGTATAGTAAATATATAAATCAGTAACAGTCATTTAATGTCATCAAATATTATGTACCATATATAATTATATGTGCTATACTTTTATGTGACTGGCAACACATTAGGTTTACACCAGTATCATCACAAATGTGAGTAATGAATGACATCATGATGGCTGTGATGTCACTGGGCAATAAGAATTTTTCAGCTTTGTTATAACCTCATGAGATGACCGTCATATATAGAGTTCACCATTGACCTAAATGCTGTTATGCAGTCCATGACTATATTTTGTTATGGCAGCCTTGGCAAGCTAATACAAGCTTTAATGAGCCTGACTTGCAAAATCTCCATTATAAAATCCAGCCAGTGGAAAGATGACTTTAAGATACAGATGTGGAAAGACAATGGATAATCCTAAAGCTAAACAACTGTGAAGGCTCAGGTTACATAATAGAAAGCAGTCATTTAAAGCACCAGTAATATAAAATTAATAAGAAAATAAATTGGCATGACAGAGAAAAAATGGAAATGCAAATTCATCAGTATCCTCATCTTTCAAAGTCATGCCTCAGTAGATAAATGTCAAAAGTTAATACAATGAAGAAAAATTAAAATGGCTAGATTTAATCATTTTGAGTAAAATCAGGAACTAAACAAAAATGCTCACTGTAGTGACTTTTAGCATCATTTTGAATGTGGTTTTTTGTCAGTATAGTTAGATATGACACAAATATAATAGTTATACATGTTGGAAAAATTTCCTGATACAGGAAAATACTGTAATTGTCACAAAATAGCAAATATCCACTTAAATAAATGAATAGAAACCAAGAAATTTTACTTAGAAATAAACAAAAAAATTCCTATTGCCTAGTGATATCACAGCATATTAAAATATGAGTGATGCAAATTAGAGTGAAATTTAGAGGTTTAAATACTTATATATATATTGGAAAAGCATAAATGACCTAAGTTTCCACCTTAAGAAGCTAGAAAAAGAACAAAGTAAACCCTAAATAAGCAGAAAGAAGAAAATAGTAAAAATAAAAGCAGAAATCAATGAAATAGCCAAAAGAAAAGCAATAGAAAAGGTTAAAAAGCAAAGTATTGGTTCACTGAAAAGTTCATTACATTGAACAAAACTAGATAGATCAAAAAAAACAAGGAGGGGGGGAAAACAAATTACCAACATCATGACTGAAAGATTCTATAGACATTTAAAGGACAAGAACATAATATAAATAACTCCAGGCCAACAAATTTAACCACCTCTATAAAATGGACTAATTCCTTAAAAATAAAATTTAATGGAACTAACAAAAGATGAAACAGAAAATCTAAATACCTATAGCTAGTAAAAGAAATGAAATTTGTGCCAGGCATGGTAGCTCACATTTGTAATTTTAGCACTTTGGGAGGCTAAGGCGAGTGGATTGCTTGAACTCAGGAATTTGAGACCAGCCTGAGTAAGAAAGAGCAAGAGCCCATCTCTACTAAAAATAGAAAACTAGCCGGGCATTGTGGTGGACACCTGTAGTCCTATCTACTTGGACGGCTGAAGCAAGAGGATCACTTAAGCCCAAGAGTTTGAGGTTACTGTAAGCTAGAGCTTTGATGCCAAGGCAATAGAGTGAGACCTTGTTTCAAAAATTAAAAAAAAAAAAAAAAAAAAAAAAAGGAAATGAAATTTTTTATCGAGGCATTCTTACAAAGAAAACTCCAGGCCCAGATGATTTCACTGGAAAATTCTATCCAACATTTAAGGAAGAAAACACACAATATTTATACAAAATCTTTCAGAAAATAAAGGAGGAGGAACTATTTGCAAATTATTTTATGGGTATAGAAAATCTCTTTAAAACATTGATGAAGACATAGAAAATTATAGGTCAATAGTCTTCAAGAATAAAAACATCAATATTTCATAAAATACTAGCAAATTGATCCAGCAATATATAAAAAGGGTAATATAATTGGCCAAGTGAGAGTTCTCTTAGAAATGTGGGTTGGTTTAACATTCTAAAATCATTTCATGTAATTCATCATAGGAACAGAACAAAGGAGAAATAACTGGTGTTTGCAAACACAAATGACCCCTGCTTGTTAAGATAGCTCAACTTAATGATTTTTTGACTATGATGTTTTGGGGGGGGATATAACCCTATCTTAAGTGAGGAACATCTGTAAATGAAGAAACACATTTGCCATGATTAAAAGCCTATTTCTTATAAAAATTCTAAGCAAATTAAGAATAGAAGGGGACTTCCTCATTCTTATAGCGGAAGTTTATGAAAAATCCACTGCTAACTTTATCCTCTCCTGAAAGATTAGACACGTGACTCAAAAATCAGAAAGAATGGGTGGAGCCCGTAGCTCAGTGGGTAGGGTGCTGGCCAGTGAAGCCGGCGAGTTTGAAAGATCGCCATCTGAAACAACAATGACAGCTACAACAAAAAAAATAGCCAGGTATTGTGGCAGGCTCTTGTAGTTCCAGCTACTTGGGAGGCTGAGGCAAGAGAATCACTTAAGCCTAAGAGTTTGAGGTTGCTGTGAGCTGTGATGCCCCGGCACTCTGACAAGGGCAACATAGAGAGACTCTGTCTCAAAAAAATTAGAAAGAATGAAAAGATGCCCATTCCAAGCACTACTATTTAACATTGAATTTAACTTCTACTTAATAGTCTAGTTGACTATTAAGGTCTCAGGTGTTTTAATGATTTTTAAACAAAGAAATAAAAGGTAAAAAAAATTGGAAAGGAAGAATTAACACGGTCTTTTCAGAATTAAAGAATTACTTACCTTGAATTCCTAAAGCATATTAAGAAAAAAACTACAGTAAAATAATAAGGGAATATGGAAATTTACAGGACACCAGACTAATACACAAATCAGGGTATTTTATATAATAACCCCAAAATATTGGAAATAAAATTTAAAAAGCAGTTTTATTTATAGTGGCATTAAAAACATATGTAAAATACTTGAGAATAAACTGAAGAAATGGCACGCAAGAGCTCTACATAGTAAACTACAGAGCACTCCTGAGAGCAGTTCAGTAAGACTGAAATGGAAAATTCCATATTGTTAAAATGTTAATTCTCTTCAAATTTATGAGTAAATAAATGCAATTCCGATTATAATCATAGCAAGTCTGTTTAAGAAAATCGGTAAGCTATTCTAAAATTTAGATGGAAAACAAAGGACCTAAATAATCCAAATCAATCTTGAAAACTCACACTACTGGATTTTATAACTTACAAATACACAGGAGTAGAGACACTGAAACTGAAGTGAGAATGGACCCACCTACCACTACATCAGAGACCCCAGAAAGAGATTCGCAGGTGTACTTAAGTTTTTCAAATGAAAGCGTTAAAAAAATAAGTACAGTAAAAAAAGTCTTTCTAACAAATCAAATGGAGATAACTGGGTATCCACTTAAACTGTATAAAACTTTGGAATAAACTTACAGCAGTTTATCTTCTTGACTCAAGGAGGGCAAAATGTTTCTTAGAAAAATCACAGAAAAGAATAACTGAAAGGAAAATATTATAAATTAGACTCCTTCTACATAAAAAACTTCTGCTTGTCAGAAGACGCTACTTAAGAAATGACTATAAAAGCCAAAAAGTAGGATAAAATATTGTCAAATCATGTATCTGGCAAATGGCTGGTATCTGACTTCTGTAAATAATATGTCCCTAATTGGTTAAAAGAGCTGAACAAACACTTCACAAAAGAAGATATATTAATGGCAAATAAGCACATGGGAAAATGATCAACATCATTAATCATGATAGAAATAAAAATTATAACCACATGAAATGACTAGGTGCCCTCGGAATGGATAATGTTAAACAGCCTGACACCACAGGTCGATGCCTCTGTGGAGGAACTGGGGCCGCCGTGTGTCGTTGGTACTAACGCGAAGGGTGCAACTGTTTTGGATACATTCACACTACATCTTAAATAAGCAAACATAAATCCCAGAGAAAGGAAAATGGGAGCTCGCAAAAGACTTGTCCAAGAAGCCTTAACTGCTTTATACTTAAAAGCCCAAATTGAAAGTAGCCCTGGGGTCAATAAATACAAGAATGAATAAGCAAACTTTGGCATATTCACATAATAAAATACTGCTCAGCAATTTACAAAAAGTACTAATACCCGACAGAATACACAACTCAGAAACATGATGCTTAGAGAAATAAGCTTATTTAAAAGAGTGTATGCCGTACAATTACATTTACATGAAGTTCTAGTCCAGACAATACTACTCTAAAGGTGAAAAACTTAACATTTTAGTTGTCTCTGGGTATGGGGTGGTGCGAGTGGCCACTGATTGTGAAGGGCCACATGTTCTGAGATGCAAGTAATGTTCCATATCTTGATAGGGGTTTGTATTCTACGGGTGTATGGTCTTGCCAAAATTTTCAAGTGTATAGTAAGTCCTCACTTAATGTCATTGATTCTGGGAAAGTAGGACTTTAAATGAAATGACATATAACAAAACCATTTTTCCCCATCACTGTTGTAAAGAAACAATGTCAAACTGAATGACATTATTCGAGGGCCTACTATATGTCGGTGGGCTTGAAGTTGCAGTTTCTGAGACCTCATGATAAACAGTAAGTCAGGACTTACTATATAATTTTAGATTTGTAGACTTTATTACATATAAATTTTATATCAAAAGAAAAATGTAAACAAGTATTCAACTGTAGTGGATAATATGGATGGTGAAGCCTTTAGGAGGAAGTGTTCTGATGTTTTCAATTTATTTTTAAGATGTGTCAAAAAATGCAATGGTCGAATGAGTGCACAGAGGGATAGATAACTGAATAGATATATGTTAAGACAAATATGGCAAAATGTTAATGGTATGTGGATGAGTATATGGGTGTATGATAATTAATTTTCTGTGTCAACTTGACAGGGCTAAGGGATGCCCAGATAACTGGTTAAACATCATTTCTGGTTGTGTCTGTTGGGACGTTACCAGGAGAGATTAATATTTAAATTATTAGACTGAGTAAAGATAATTGCCTTCATGAATGCAAGTGGGAATCAGGGGAGAATGATTAGAACAAAAAGGCAGCAGAAGGGTGAATTTGCTCTCTGCTTGAGCTGGGACATCCCTCTGCTACTTGTCCACGCGGGGACTTCTGATTCTCAGACCTTTCAGGTTTGCACTGGAATTATGCCACCAACTTCCTGGGCTTCCAGCTTCCAGATAGCAGATCACGGGACTTCCCAGCCTCCACGAGCACCTGAGTCAAGCTTTATAATAAACCTCCATATATCCTCTCTTTCTCTATGTGTATGTGTATATACATGTGTGTGTATGTGTGTGTGAATATATGTATGTGTATACATATATATCTCGTATTGATTCTATTTCTTTGAAGAACTCTGAATAATACTGTGTGTTTACTGTCAAATTCTTTAAACTTTGCTGTGTGTTTGGAAACTTTTATAATATTGGAAAACAAAGATTGAGATTTCTATTAGTAGGTTTAAATATATTAATAGCATTATCTGTCTTCATTACTATTATATTGTGTGACCTTAAGTAACTCACCATTCTGGGCCTTGGTTTCCCCCATTTCTTACAGGATTGGGGAATATTAATTTGTAGCTGCTAAAGGAGTGAAAAGTGACTTTGTGTGGCACCTCAGGATCTGCTGTAAACTCACAATAGATCAGGCTTAATTCCTTAGAGTCATTCAGTAAAATTTGACTTAAATAAGAGAATTATTGGTTGTGATAGAACTACCATACTCCTTCAAGTCACCTCAACTCCTCTGATTGCTTTTCTCCCAGGCAGAGGTAATAACATATACTCTACCCGCCTTATATAGACTCTGAAAAAGTCAAATGTGTCTGGGTTAAAAAAAAAAAAAAAAAAGTAAATGTAGCCTATTTTCAGAATTATGTAAATTTAGAAAAATGAGGATGGGAAAAAGACCAAGTTTCCTTAATTCTCCGTCCTGAAGACTTTGATGTTTGCGAGCTCACCAGAGGGGCAGAACTGAGTCTATCCTGTGACTTGCTTCTTCCAAAAAGAGAAAAACAATCAAGATAACTAGAGTCAGAATTATGCAAAATATGCTGGTCAGGAAAGCAAGGTTCTGTATGCACGGATGAATCCGTTTTCCTTTAGGTGACCAGAGTTCCGGCTGTGTGGGAAGGAGTTGAGAAGGAAATAATGTTTGTCACCTGCATTTTTAGGGAGAAACAGTCACCAAGACTCAGTTCCAGATCCTGGCTATTTCCTCTTCCCACAGCAACGTCAGTGCAGCCATAGACAGCCCTGATAAAGAGGATTAATCCAGTTGTCTTCTCACTCGAAGACACTAAAAACCGCAATATGCTAAGCAAGCCATTTGCCTTAAAATTAGCGTCCTGTCCATAAAGTATATCTACAATTCAATAATCGCACCCATGGAGATTTTTTCTTAAAAAAGATCTTTTGTGAGAAACACTTATTTGCAAGCTGTTGATTAGTTCATCAGATTAGACATAAAACATCGTTTACAGCTCACGCTTCGGCCCCATAGATTTCACAACAATTGGAGAATTACAAAGCTTCCAAGGCTCTGAGTTTCATTCAAGGTGGAGGATGGAGATTGGAATGAAGAAATAAAGAAAAAGGAACGTATCACTGTTTAATGGGCTCAAAACTCTGCTCTTCTAAATGATATTGCTGGAAGGCATCAATTGTACTGAGCTAACTTTATAGGTACTTTTATGTATCCATCTGTATTAATTTCACTTTAGGTTTCTCAAAGAAATATTCCTTTTAAGCGTAACACTGGAATAAAGAACAACAGTGAGTTTTTTTCCTGTCATCGCTGTTTCAAGGGCTGCAAATGACAATTAGTGTATGACTTTTGGGAAAATCAGTCATTTTTAGTTTACAAGTAGGACCAACATCTATGTCTGATATACACTCTCAGAATAAAAGTTGGCTGACAGCTAGTCAGTGAGTCATCTGACATATAAAGTCTTTTCATATCTCAGGGATTTAAAGAGGAAGGCCCAGTATAAGCGCTGGTGTAAATGATCCTCATTCCCTTTCAAATCTTTTTTTTCAAAATGTATTGATTTGCTTCATGACAGTAAACCTCATTTTAATTTCTGCTCTTAGTCATTAAGTTTATAAACTTATTTACTTATCCATCCATTGAGCTATTCATTCTGCAAATATTTAATAAATACTCAGTGTATTAACGCACTATGTCAGGACGTGGGGATTTAAAAGTTCACTAGGCATAATTCCTGTCCCCCAAAAGCTCATGTTCTAACTGGGGAGATGACACATAGTTAACTGTGTTGCAATATGAGATTTATAAATTTAATGTGGCATTTTATATTTTCCTGAATGTTATGAGACAGCCAATAAAGGAAACATTAGTCCCATTTTATGAATTTATAGCATGCGGGAGCCCAGGGGTGTGACTTCCTGAAAGTCACACAGCTAGTTAGAAACTAAAACTGGAAATAGAACTCAGGCCTTCTCTTTGCTAACCAAGGCCTTTTTCTGTCAAAGCCAACTGTCTATATTTAGTGATAATGCCTTATTGCTTTAGTTAACTTTGAATATCTACTTTGTGCTTAAAAAAGAATCCAAATTACTTTTGCTTCAAGAAAAAAGCTGACTTTCCTAATTGCAAGCCTAACCAAGTACTAGGGTACATATGCCTTGCGCATAGATCATTACCAATTAAAGTTTGTGGGAGCAGCTGATGTAGCTAATCTTGCAGGAAGTAATATGGTAAAATTGAAGCTACACTGCTCCGGCTGCTCATGCCTAACAAAGTAACCAGTTTTGTCTTGAAGGAGAAGAGCCCACAAGGGCATGTAGTATTAAATCCAAGACAAAATTTCTTTTATTCTCAACGCTCTTATTAGTACATCTCCAGGGTGAAAATCCTCTTGGTTCGACCTCTAAACAGAGATTGGCAAGCTAAATCCTACAGTGCAGATTTAGCCCACCTCAATTTTTATAAATAAAGTTTTATTGTAAACAGCTATGCACAGTCTTTTACAAATTGCCTATGGCTGCTTGTGTACTGTACCAGCAGAATTGAGTAGTTGTGACAGAAACTGGCCTGCAAAACCTAAAATATTTACTTACTTGTTCATTTTAGATCACTCCAACATAAAGTTTTCTTAACCTTTCACGCTACACAATGAGTGCAAACTGTCACAGACTTGACCATCTGTATTAGGAAATAAAAAGTGCACATATTCTTTAGAATAGTAATTCCTCTTCTGTACAACACAGGCCTACTTGACCAGTGATAGAGTTACTAAGCTCTTACTATATACCAGACATGGCATTGGTCACTTTACAGGCATAATCTCATTTTAGTGTCACAACTCTGTAAAGTAAGTACTATTATTATTTCTATGTTAACTAGGAAGAAAGAATTAAAGAGTTAATTTGCCAAAATCACACCACTAGTAAATTGTAGACTATTTCATACCCTGATTCTAAAGCCAAATGATTGAAACACGGTGTCGTATTATCTATAGGCAAAGGAAAAAAAAAGGAAAAAGTTTAATTATTATCTATAGCTATTAGGGTTGTGTAACAAACAACTTTAAATTTAGTGGTGTAAACAAGCATTTTATTTTGCTCATGATTTTACATTTTGGGAATCTGGGGAAGCAGAGTGGAAATGGTTCATCTGTGCCCCATGGTGACTCAGCCTTCTGTTGGGTTATTACAAATGCCTGGAAGTATCTAAGAAAGCTTCATTGATATTTCTATCTCTAGAATCATGGTCTGGCTGTTGGCTTGGCTCCTTGGTTCCTTGGTTCCTTGGTTTTACTCTATTTACTTCCTTGGCTAAGATGTGCAAGATAGTATCATTCACGTGTGTAATGCCTGACAGTGATTGCTGGGACAACTGAGGCTGGCCGAGCACCTTCCTCTTTTCACATAGCATTTTACCGTGTAAACATAACCTTAAATGATAAAACTCTCTGTAAACCTGATTTTAATGCCAACATAATATCCTATTACAGAAGGATAGGGCTAGCCCCATGGGGCTAACTCAGGCTTACTGGGCAATTGCAGATGTTCAGACTACTGCATGGCTGCTGGGTTCCCTCAAAGGGAATATTTCAAGAGACAGTGAGTGGAAGCTGCCACTTTTTTAAGGTTTGTGCCCAGAAACTGGTACAGTGTCCCTTCCTAGTCCACTGATCGAAGCAGACATAGAGCCCACCCAGATTCAGGGATTGGGGAGAAGAGAGAGCAGAATCAAAGAATTAGCAGTCATCCTTATTCTCTCATGGGGTTTTTTAGAGCCAAAAAATTTTGGAAACACTGATTAGATTATCACTTTTGGACAATTCACAATGTATATTTATTTGTCTATTAAGACTGAAAATTGGCTCAGTGCCCATAGAACAGCGGTTACGGCATTAGCCACATACTCTAAGTCTGGTGGGTTT
Source organism: Perodicticus potto (assembly GCA_963574655.1). Taxonomy (NCBI): domain Eukaryota; kingdom Metazoa; phylum Chordata; class Mammalia; order Primates; family Lorisidae; genus Perodicticus; species Perodicticus potto. The sequence goes on from CAUYRH010017061.1 coordinate 9,629, forward strand.
GAACCCAGCCAAGCCTACTAAACAACAATGACAACTGCAGTAAAAAGTAGTTGGGCATTGTGGCGAGTGCCTGTAGTCCCAGCTACCTGGGAGGCTGAGGAAGGAAAATCACTTAAGCCCAAGAGTTTGAGGCTGCTGTGAACTGTGATGCCACTGCACTCTATTGAAGGCGACATACTAAGACTCTGTCTCCAAAAAAAAAAAGACTGAAAATTCCTGGAATGAACAAAGCTGTCTCCTAAACTCCCAAACACATTTAACCATGGAAATTTATTTTTGCATTGAAAATGTTAATATTTTCCAACACTCACTTTATGAAATATTGTTCTAAGGAAGTATTCTGAGATAAGATACAGTTTTATGTACAAAGGTTTTTGCACAATTATCTGGGGTATGTTAATGCTGCACACAGCTCAGTATTGAAATCCAATAATAGTGAAATGGTTAGGTAAATAATATTTCTGTAATAGGATATTATGTTCACATTAAAATCATGTTTACAGAGAGTTTTCTCATTTAAAGTAATGTTTACTTGGTAAAATGCTATATTTTGGTTTGGTTTTCTTCATTTGTCTTAGCTTTTTATTTTAAGATAATTGTAAGTTCACATGCATTTGTAAGAAATAATGCAGAGAATTGCCATACCTCCTTCACTCAGCTCCCCCAGTGGCAACATCTTGTACAACTATAATATCATGGCCAACACATGTGTGCTGTGCAATTTGCTAACCTTATTCAGATTGTGCAATTTACTGACCTTATTCAGATTTCACCAGTTTTACACACACCCACTGTGTGTGGGTGCCTGTTAATTTCTACATACTGTAGATCCTCCATAATCGACCACGTGCCATATAATAGGCCTAGTTCCTTCTGTTGACCACTTCCATATGTTGACCAGTTTGTTACAGTGCCTCCAGTGGTCAACGTACAGAAGTTCTACTGTAATTTTATGTGTGTGCATTTATGTAACCTATAACTGTTACACCACCATAGTCAAGGTACAGAGCAGTTCCATTAGAAGCATCCCTATGCTAGTCTTTTGTAGAACAGGCACCTTCTGACACATCTTTACTGGCAACCAGTGATGTGTTCTTCACCTCTATCATTTTGTCATTTTATAAATGTTATATATAATAAATACACAATAGGCAGAATTTTACAAGTTTTTTTTTCACTTAGCATAATTCTTTTGAGATTGATCCTAGTTTTTGCATGTATCAATAATTCTTTTTTTTTAGTGCTAAGTATCTGTGGCATGGATGTGCCACACTTTGTTTTCCCTATCAGTAATTGAAAGACATTTATGTTGTTTGCAGCTATTACAAATAAAGCTGCTATGTACATGCAGGCATGTGTTTTCACATGACTATAAGTTGTCATTTCTCTGGGACAGATACCCAAGAGTAGAATTCCTGACTTGTCATGGTTGTAATTTTAAAGGGGGAAAATGACAGATACATATGAAACCTAGATAAAAATATGAAGTAATGGAAGCTAATATATTCAGAATATTAACAGCAGTTACTTCTTGCTGATAGAATTATGAGTAACTTTTAAATTTATTTATGTTTTCCATAATTTCCATTTGTCCCTAAAGACTTAAAAAAGAAAAAGCTTTTTCAAAAAGCAAAAAGTAAATGCAGATGAGAATGAAAGAAAATATACTCAAATACTGAAAAATATTTCTGGAATAATGATACTAGATCATTTTAATCTTCTTTAAACTTTTTTTTTTTTTTTTTTTTGCAGTTTTTTGGCCGGGGCTGGATTTGAACCCACCACCGCCAGCACATGGGGCTGGTGCCCTACTCATTGAGCCACAGGCACCACCCCTCTTCGTTAAACTTTTAAGAATTTTCTAAAATTTATTCAATCGGCCTTTGTTATCCTACAAACTAGGAAAATATTATCTTTTTTAAATGTTGAAATTACTCCTGCATAATATATCTAAATATTAGCCTGTTTTTCTATATGTTATATCTACTTACAGCAATTTTTAGAATCTGATATTTATTAAAACATATTTATTTCTTATTGCATTTTAAAGCCCAGTGTTTGTAAAAGTTCTACTACCATTTTCTTTGTTTCAGTAGACATTTCATGATGCCCATTCCTCTGCTCCTGAATTCTCTACATCAAGCCAGAAATAAACTTTGGCACCAATAAAAATTAATTATGATAGTTTTGTCTAAGGTGGCTTTTGTGCTTAACATTAATTGACAGTTTTAAATCTTTCCAAAAACTACAGTGGCAAACAATAATTTTAGTAGTGATGTCTCCGTCTAATGGAGTTTAGTAAATTAAAAAGTAAATTAACAACCAACAACATCCTTTTGGGTCTTTCCTATATCATTCTCCTTTCTTACTTCTTTTTGTTACCCCCCAAAAGGTCACAAAAGTTACGGTCCTCAGGATCATGCATTCCCTGAGGACCCTGTCACCAAACCACCTAATGACTAATAACAGTTTGATAGTTGTCTTAAAACAAAAATTCATAAAGTTTTGATGTTTCCCTAGCTGAGTTTCTGAAGTGTGAGTTTTAATCATACAAATAGAATATCTTACCTGCCAGCGACTAACGTGGCTTCTCCTAGATCCCAACTTCATGAAGTGGACAATTCATTCAAGACAATTTTGAACATGGACAAGTTGAACATGGACAAGTTTCCTTTTAGAGAAAAAAAAAGTCCAACTCATGAGAATTAAGACTTGGAAGGAATTCAGAGATATTGACCTATTGGCCCTTTTTCTAAAAAATCAAGTCGTATCCACATAGATCATGAATACATTTATGCATATGTGGGGTACAATGTGTTGATTTATTTTATGCAATCTGACATGGTTACATCAAACCAGTCAACATAGCTTTCACCTCATTTACTTAATTATTGTGTTAAGACATTTATGTTCTACACTTGACAGATGTGACTTGTACCCTTGCAATATGCTCCATAGGTGTAGTCCTACCTTTTACCCTTCCTCTATCAAACCTCCTCCCTCCCCTCCCTCCCCACTCCATTTCTCTCCTTCATCCTGGGCTGTAGTTGTGTTCTATCTTTCATAAGAAGACCCATTTGTCCTTATCAGAAGGCCCTAGGTCCACCTCTCCTTTGTACTAAAGGAACAGACAAGCTATGTAGTGAAGGGCCAAGGAGAGTTAACTGGCTTTGACAGAGCATAAGAAAATCAATGATTCTGAATTTGTAAAGTCCAGTTCCCATGTTATCTTAATCTGGCTGTGATGCTGTCACAGAATACCACAGACTAGGTAATTTATAAGGAGAAGAGGTTTATTTGGCTCACAGTTATAAAGGCAGGCAAGTCCAAGATCAAGGCCTGCATCTGGGAAGGCTTTCTTGCTGCACCATCCCACAGCAAACGATGGAACAGCAAGAGAACAAGAGTGAAAGAGAAGGTAAGAGGCCAAATTCATCCTTTCATCAGGAATCCACTCCCACAGTGACTAACCCACTTCCTCCATAATGGCATTAATTCATTCATGAGGCCTCTCTTAAAAGCATCACATTTGCGTTTTTGAGTTTGTGTGCATAGAGATTTTTATAGTACTCACAGATAATATTTTGTATTTATATGCATTCATTTGTTATATATTTTTTCTGATTGAACTTATTTGGGTCCTTTCTCTTCTATTTCTGGTTAATCTAGCAAGAAGTCTATCAATTTCCAAGAACCAACTTGTGGTTTGGTTGATCTTCTATATTATTTTTTTGCTTTTGATTTTATTTAGTTCTGCTTTGACCTTAGTTACTTCTTTTCCTCTGTTGGCAATGGGTTTGGTTTACTCTTGCTCTTCTAGTTCCTTAAGATCTGTCATTAGATTGTTAATTGGTGGTTTTGCTGTCTTTTTAATGTCGGCATTTAAAGCTATGAATTTGCTTTTGCTGAATCTCAGATTTTGATAGCTTGTGGCCCCTTTGTCATTAACTTTGAAGAATTTTTTATTTCCATCTTAATTTCATTATTGACCAATAATCCTTCACCAACTGGTTTTTAATTTCTATGACTTTGTGTAGAATTGAGTGTTTCTCTTAGAGTTGATTTCTAGTTTTAGTCCACTGAATATGTAGAGGAAATGGAAAAATTCCTGAAAATACATAATGTCCCAAGACCCAATCAGAAAGAAATAGAACTCCTGAACAGACCAATAATGTGCAACTAAATTGGATAAATAATAAACAAAAACCTTCCATCAACAACATGAACAAAAACCCTAGATCAGATGTATTTACAGCCAAACTTTACTAGACCTACAAAGAAGGGCTGGTCCCCATACTGCAGGAATAATTTCATAATATCAGGAAGGAGGGAATACTTCCATACTCGTCCTGTGAAAAGCCAATATCACCTTGATAACAAAGCCAGGAAAGGGCAAGGCAAAAAAAAAAAGAACACTACAGACAAATATCCCTTAGGAATATAGATACAAAAAATCATCAATAAAATGCTAGCAAACCAAATTCAACAGCGCATCAAAACAATAATCCACCATGACCAAAAAACTCTCAACAAACTAGGCGTATAAGGAGCATATCTCCAGATTACAAAATCCATATATGGCAAACCCACAGCCGACATCATACTAAATGGGGGAAAGTTGAAATCATTTCCACCTAGAACTGGTATAAATGAAGGATACCCACTGTCACCACTTCTTTTAAACATAGTGCTACAAGTTCTATCCAGAGCAATCAGGCAAGAGAAATAAATCAAGTATCCAAATGGAAAAAGAGGAGTTCAAGCTATTGCTTTTTGCTGACTATGAAATCTCATACTAAAAAACTCTAAGAATGTTACCAAGAGACTCCTGGAATTGACAAATATATTCAGCAAACTCTCAGACTACAAAATCAGTGTACACAAATCAGTAACATCTCTCTATGCCAATAACAGTCAAGCTAACAGTCAAATCAAAGACTCAATACCATTCACAATAGCTCAAAGAAAATTAAATACCTAGGAGTATACTTAACCAAGGAGGTGAAATATTTCTACAAAGATAAGTACAAAACACTGAGGAAAGAAATTGCAGATGATACAAATGAATGGAAAAATGTACTATGCTCATGGATTGGTGGAATCAATGTTGTTAAAATATCCATAATACCTAAAGTGGTTTACAAATTTAATGCAATCCCCATAAAAATACCAATAATATTGTATTTTTCACAGATCTAGAAAAAATAATTATATGTTTCATTTGGAAGCATAAAAGAGCCCAAATAGCCAAAATGACCTTAAACAAAAGAAACAAATCTAGAGGCATTACATTGCCAGATTTTTAGGTATACTACAAAGCTACAATAACCAGAACAGCATGGTATTAGCACAAAAATACAGACATAGACCAATGGAAAGGAACAGAAAACTCAAATATAAAACCATCCACATACAGCCAACTGATCTTTGACAAAGAAGACAACAATATACATTGAGGAAAGGAAGCCCCATTCAATAAATGGTGCTGGGAAAATTGGATAGCCACATACAGAAGAATGAAACAGGATTCAGGTCTCTCGCCACTCACAAAGTTAATTCAAGATGGATAAAAGACTAAAACGTTGGGCATAAAACCATAAGAACTCTGGAAGAAAATGTTGGAAAAACTTTTCTAGATATGCCTAGGCAAGGAATTTATGAAAAAGACCCAATGGCAATTTCAGTAACAATAACAACAACAACAAAAATAGGACTTGATTAAATTAAAAAGCTTCTTCCCAGTTAAGGAAATAGCAACAAAGCAAATAACCTATAGAATGGGAGAAAATATTTGTAACTATGCATGTAATAAAGGGCTAATAACCAGAATCTACAAAGAACTCAAGTAGAACTAGAAGGAAAAAGCAACCCCATTAAGAAGTGGTCAAAAGACACAAACAGAAGCTTCAAAAGAAGATAGAGAAATAGGCAATAAGCATATCAAAAAATGCTCAACATCACTCATCATTAGAGAAATGCAAATTAAAACCACAATGAGATGTCACCTTTACCCCAGTTAAAATGGCTTTTCCAAAAAGTTCAAAACAATAAAAACTAGCATGGATGCAGAGAGACAGGAATGCTTATACCCTGTTGGTTGGACTGCAAATTAATACAACCTATATGGAAAATGGTATGAAGAGTCCTCAAGGAACTAAAGGTAGATCTACCATTCAATTCAGGAATCCTACAATTGGATATTTATTCAAAGGAAAAGAAGTCATTTTATAAAAAAAAAAAAAATACCTGCACACAAATATTTATTGCAGCACAATTTATGATTGCAAAAATGTGGGATCAATCCAAGTGCCCATTAATTCATGGATGGACCAATGAAGTGTGGTATATGTATACCATGGAATACTAATCAGCCACAAAGAAGGATGACTTAAGGCCTTTTATAACAATTTGGATGGAACTGGAGACCATTATCCTAAGTGAAGTGTCTAAAGAATGGAATAACATACACCACATATACTCACTATTAAATTGGAAGTAACTAATGAGCACACAGTGAGAAGTAAAACTCAGTGGAAATCAAGCAGTGGGGAGGGAGAAGAGGGGCTGGGAGAAAACCTACCTAATAGGTATAATGGACATTATTTTTGTGATAAGCACACTTGTAACCCTGATTCAAGCAAGGCAAAATTAATTCATGTTGATTTGGCACCTGTAGCTCAACGGCTAGGGTGCCAGTCACATACACCGGAGCTAGCGGGTTCCAATCCAGCCTGGGTTTGCCAAACAACAACAACAACTACAACCAAAAAAATAGCTAGGTGTTGTGGCAGGCACCTGTAGTCCCAGCTACTCAGGAGGCCAAGGCAAGAGAATCGCTTAAGCCCAAGAGTTTGAGGTTGCCGTGAACTGTGACGCCACAGCACTCTAAAGAGGGCGACATAGTGAGACTCCGTCTCTAAAAAAAAAAAAAAATTCATGTAACCAAAAATGTTTGTCCCCCCTATAATATTTTGAAAAAAAAAATTAATTTTTAAAAAGTGTCACATCTTAAAACTGTTTCAATCACAATTAAATTTCAACATGAGTTTGGATGGGACATTCAAACTGAAGCATATGTTCGTTTTCAGATAATCTGGTCTTTGAGGAAAAGTGAGAAAAGTATGAGTCTCATTTTGCACCAATGACATCTACTCAGAAGAAGCAACACTGAAGCAGATTCAGTTTCTATTTTCACCTTGTAATTAAGCCCTATGAAGATAGACCATTATTATAATACTAATAAACATTTTTTGGGCCAAAAGTAAAATGGACTTAAGAAGGGATTTCTTCATCAAGGTAGACCCTGCTAAATCAGTTCTCTAACTGATTCTGTAAGCGGCAATTTAAATTCTCTGCAATATCGGCAATATTTCTTACATCCTATGACTAGGGCTTCATGCATAATTCCAGAGACCAAGAGGTAAGAGTTGCACTTCATTTAGACATAAATTATTTCTTCCCTAGTGCTTTTACCAAGAAACATTTCAAGTAAGGAAGTAGGCAGCTGATACTTATGGAAAACCTTTCGTTGGCACAACTTAAAGCTAATCTAAGTAATGAGTAACTTCCTATTCTTGAATTCCAAATCCCATTTCAAATATGCATTCCTAAGGAAGATGAGATTGATGCACAGCAAATGTGTTAGAAATGTCCAATCAGTGGTTCCTCCAGCCTAGTCAGTACTTTTCCTCCTCCTTCCTTCCTTCTAGCAAGCATGTATTAAGCACCCCGCCAGCATGTGTGATGTACTACGCTGGGTATCACAGCAGAGATGACGGGAAGACACATGACCTAAAGACAGTCATATTTTCCATTTGCTGCTCCTATGGCTCTGGAATACCATTCATTCCTGATTCTAGATCAGATATGCCTTTGAGAATAACCCCTTCCCCATTTGTAGACCAGTGCTTGGTTTGTACCCCACACCTAGCCCTAGAAACAAGCATGCACCTTAGACCTAAACCAGTCAGTGTAGCTGGTTGCTTTGGGCACTCACTGATTCAGTAACAGCCCGTGAGAATCAAGGATATTTTCATGGGGATTTAAAAAAAAACTCATTCTTTTTCCATCAGGGGTGAACAAGAGACAAAGCTTGGAGCTGTCAGAGCTGTCCTATAAGCAATGGGACTGAGAATGAAATCAACAGTAGGAAAGCAGTGAAAGAAACAGGGAATAAAACCCCATTCTGGGGACATCATAGAAAGCTTGCATCAAACCGTTTCTGACGAGAACTGCCCTGGGTTTTTCAGGATTGTGAGCTAGTAATTCTTATTTGGCTGTTGTGTTTTTTGTTTTTCTGAAGCCTTTTTGAGTTAAGATTTCTATCATTTAAATGAGAATCTTGAGTAATATACATAAGAACAAAGAGGCCATATGGCAAGTGCCTAGCAGACATAAGGGCTAGGTCAGCCAACATTCAGTGAAGGGAGGGATTGCTTCAGCCTGAGATTTGGAAGAGAAGGGGCAGCCACCAACAGGACAGACTGACACTCCAATCTAAACTTTGAAATGATGTTGCTTTTATGAGAAATGTTTCCACATATTTAGTATCTGGCTAGAAAATATCAGTCAGGCAGAAGGGACAAACAGATAAAGATTTAGGTTAAAGGCCTGCTGAGCAGTCCACCTGTCTTCATGTTGACTATAGGCACCTACCCTGGTTTTTTCTTTTTTTTACTATTTAGAGCTCTGATAGTAACAAAAGACAAGTGGGGCTTTTATTTCCTACATTGACCACCTCCTTAAGGTGACCTAATTTTCATAGCCCAGACATACATGACAAGTATGTATCAGTACAGTAGGCCTAGTTCCTTATGTTGACCCCTCCGTATTTTGAACAGTTTGTTGCAGTCCTTTGGGTGGTCAATGAGGAGGACTTGGGCATTGTAGAGATGCACTTCCTGAAAGGTAACGTTAAGCCGCTCGGCAGGCTGAGATGGAAGGATCTGTTGAGCCTAGGGGGCTTTTACCCCAGCCAAAGTCCATTGCCCTTATGCCAGAGTTTCTTTTGGGAAGGCTCTTCTCCGCTTCACTTGGCTCAGTGATTGGATTGGGCTGACTAAACCCTGCAGTTCCGGGGTGGCCCCGTGATTAAAGCCTGCTCCATGCAATGCAGTTTCCCCTGGACATAGCAGGAGTGCCTAGAGAAAGGCAATGTATTTTCCTCCAGACACATTGCTGTGAGGATATGAGCCCAGCTCCCTAACACAGGGGATGAGTCCATCCAGAAATAACAGAGAGGGAAGCAGATCCGACAGAGGGAGAGAGATAAGACCCTGATGGCATCTTGCGAGCTCTTGGAACCAGCTGTCCCCAGTTTAATCCTGGACATCAGGTTACATGAACAAATAAACATAGGGCTCAGAGTCGTGCTTTATCCAATACATCTTCATCTACCATTCTCTTTGGAATGCCTGCTATGTTTATGGTACTAGAGACTGCCTGCAGATAGCTTATTATTTGGGGAAATCAGTCTCACAAGCATGAGAGAATTAAAGAATGATGAAGGCTATTTTAGGAAAGGGAGAGATCTATGTGGGCCAAAGGTTTTGAAAGGGAGCGGGGCTTGAGAAATATGGATTTATGTATAATCCACACTTCATTTTTTCACGAAATATGTCAGCAGAGCATATTGGGACCTTTTATTCAGAGCAACACTGACAACATCTGCTCAAATAAACTAATGTTCCAATCTCAAGTGACTCATTTGGCAGGAAAAACAATTCCATTTCCTATTACAAATAGGAGGAGTAAAAGGACATATGGGGAAAATGAGGATGGAAGAAACATTTTTTAAAAAATGAATTAAGATATAATAGTTGCCATAGTGTAGTTGGGTCAGCAATGGCAGTGGCATTTGGAGGAAGAGGAATAACAGTGATGGTAACGATAGTGTAGTAATATGGTGGTGTTGGTAGTGGCGATAGTAGTAATAACAGTGTTGGTTCTTATTAGTTATTTGGTTCTCACTATCTTGTGGCCTTGCTAAGTGATATATAGGCAATTTCCCATATACTTACTCCTCCCAACATCTCTGGAAATGAATATCACCAAATATCTTCATTCTATATATGAAGCTAAAACTTAGAGAGATGACATGCTGGGGTGGAGCTCACAGAGCCCAGATCTGAATCTATATCTCTTTAGTCTCAGACATTCTATATTTACCCACTTAGAATATTTCAGATCTCAACTTGTGGCTTCCAAATGCCCCATCTGAGTGGACTCCAGGACCAGCTACCCATCAGTTTCCCCTTGACATTGATGAGTGGTCCTGTGGGCTGGAACATGCCGTGAGAAGCAGGTCAGTCTTCCCTGGATTTTCAGCCTTAATCCTTCATCTTAATACAATATATACATGCAATATTCATGAGAATTGTGTATGCAGAACAAGTTTGGGAAATGCCATAGAAATGGTGCATCACTGACTTTCCTTTAAATTTGAAAGCTTTCTGGAGTGTAGTTTATGCATTTTACTTGGTAAATACATATTGGACAGGAAATAGTGTTTTCAAATCACCTTTTGGACTCAACACCCGTAGCTCAGTGGTTAGGATGCCAGCCACATACACTGAGGCTGGTGGGTTCGAACTCAGTGCAGGCCTGGTAAACAACAATGACAACTGCAACCAAAAAATAGCTGGACATTGTGGTGGGTGCCTGTAGTCCCAGCTCCTTGGGAGGCTGAGGTAAGAGAATCTCTTAAGCCCCAGAGTTTGAGGTTGCTGGGAGCTGTGATGCCACAGCACTCTACCCAGGGCGACATAGTGAGACTCTGTCTTAAAACAAAAACAAACAAACAAAAAGAACACCTCTTAACCAAACCATGCTTATGAAATATAATTGAATTGCATTTGTTTGACTTTACTTTCGACCTCCTGCTTATTCAGATTTTCTAATTTGACAGAGATTTTTTTAGCTTCTGAATCTGGCTCTAGTTTGTGACAAGAAAAATCAGAGAGCAAGTTTATTAAACTGGATTCATCATTATTCAGTTGTTTCTAGCAATCAGTTTGATACTAAATGTCAGCAGTAAGACTTGGATCTAGCAATCTATTTTACTCCCTTGTCTCTCTAGACTGATGATGGTTGGATTTTTCATGTTGGCCAATATCCTCTCTGTGCCCCCCGTATGTTTATACCACCCCTGTGATGTGGGAAACCTGGCCAATGAGACATCCTATTTGCAAGCCAAGGTATCAGAGAAATACAATAGGCGAGAACACTCCAGGAGATGAAAACAATCTAAGTGCAGCCAGAGCAGGAAAGTACATGGCTTTATGGCTCCCCAATTTATTGGCTGTATATGACCATGAGCAACACACTCAGCCTTCCTGAGCCTTGGTTTCCACGTCTGCAGAATGGAAAGTGGAACCCTTACAGTTTTATGAGGATTAAATGCAATTGTGCCTACCTCACTGTAAGTGACTAGCAGAAGTAACTTGCTATCACCCGCATCGTGATGTTTATTTCAGGAACATGGCGAGGTGAGTTTTGTTAAGATCACCACTTCAGACAAACACGCTGCCTTTTGCATCTGCTGAGGTGCCTGAAGGCTAAAGCCAGCTGATGACTCAGTCACTGTACCCAGCTCCAAAAACCTGGGAGAGCAAGAAGAGAGCGGAATTGGAGGAAAGACAGCCATAGGGGCAGATGCCCACGTTCATGAATAATGATAACAGAGCAATGAAAAAAACAACCAGGAAAAGTACCTTGCTTATCTAGAGGGTACAAACTAATGTGTCCTTGCCAGTATTTCCTGAGGGTTTTAAACTCCCAGAAGTCATCATGTATTTTTTTGAAAGCAGATCAAATATAAATAGTGCAGAGATAAATAGTCCTTTGGGTACAGTGCCCAGCAAATAGGTTTTCAGCCAATATCTTTTAATTTTTGTAAAGACTATTGCTGATAAAGTGAAATAGAAAAGAAGAACATCTTAAATTAATTAGGAAGATGCATGGACTGAATTGTGTCCCTGCAAAATGCATATGTTAAAGTCCTAACCCCCGATGTTTATAGATGGGATTTTGGAGTAGGGGATAATTAGGTTTGGATTAGGCTATGAGGGTGGGACCCTGTGATGGGATTAGTGCCCTTGTAAGGAGAGAAGACAGAACCCAGAGCTTGCTCCCCTCACCCCCAATAAGTGAGCACACAGTGAGAAGATGGCCTCAGTAGGCCAATACCTTAATCTCCAGCTTCCAGAACTGTAAGAAGATAAATTCCTGTTGTTTCAGCCACCTCGTCTGTGATGTGTTATTATGGCAGTCTAACTAAAACAGAAGGTTTTCTGCAGTTACTGATAACAGATACACTTCCTTACATGGGACAGGGAAGAAGGGACCCAGAACCTGAGGTGGTGGCAGGAACCAGAGCAGCAGATCCCAACCTGGCCCTGTAGCAGCACAGCCTGAACGCAAGTCCTGCTGTGTCAGAGTCTCCTGGGATGGGGGGTAGATTCCCCAGAGTTTAAACAAGCTGCCCATTGGTTCTTGATATGTGGCCAGGCATGAGAGCCATGGCTCAAATGCAAATAGTCATCTAGCTTTGGAGTGAAACTGACCCAGAGTTTACAAATGGACTTTGCTAGACATGAGGCCTCAGTTCATCCACTTTTTCTAGAAACTTGGTTTCTTCATGTTTTACAAAATGGATAACAGAAATGCTCACATTTACTAGGGCCTGCCATCTTCTAGCCAGAGGGGTTCAACAAGTGGCCCGTGGACCACATGCTTATTTTCTGAAGAATTTTTTTGTTTTTTATCTGTAGGTCATATATCACAAGAAGTATGCATGGACTTTTTTTTTTTTTTTTTTTTGGCTTATCAGCTTTCATTAGTGTTTGTGTATTTAATTTGCAGCCCAAGACAACTCTTCCAATGTGCAGCAGGGGGGGAAAAAAAGGCTGGACACTCCTATAGGCCCTGTGTATCAAACATTATCTCATTTAATTCTCACTGCAAATTTTATTTTCAAAGTGAGGAAAATTAGAGAGCAAAACAAAGAAATAAACTGAATGTTAAGTGGCAGATAGATGCAAATGCAGGCTTATTAGACATCAGGGCTGAAGTTTTAGTGAGGGTTAGCTGTATTAATTTTAAAGTTCTGGGCATGCTACCTGGCATATAATACTCATTCACTAAATTATTGTAGCTATTATTACTCGTATTGAATTAGTACCCATTATGTTGAATATTGCTATTTAGAATAGACCCAGGGTTAGTCTAGGGCAGTGGTTCTCAACTTTCCTAATGTTGCAACCCTTTAATACAGTTCCTGTGGGTGCGACCCACAGTTTGAGAACCACTGGTCTAGGGACTTGTCATAGATTGTCATGAATTGCTCATGTGGCTGTACACCAAGACAAAGTACATTCCACAAAAATAGGCATTTCTACTTGTTCCCACATTGAAATTAACTCTCATCAAAGGTAGCAGAGCAGTCAATTAAGCCTTCTGATTTTTGGAATCCAAAGTCCTGGGTTCAAATCCAGACTCTACCAGCAACTAGTTGTGAGATCTGATCAACTCAGTTAACTAATTCCTCTGTGTCTGTTAACTCATCTGCAGAGTAGGCCTCATAATAATGTCCCCCTCAGAAAGTGGTTGTAGGAATTAGATATGTCAATTCCTATAAAACATCTAGACAGGTGCCTGATATATTAAGTTCTCAATCTGTGGTAGTTATTAACATTTTGAATTATCTTTTAGAAAAAGCCTCGGACCTGTGTTACACAGAGGCTAATCCTGTTACACAGATGAGAAAAATTTAGGCTCAGAGTCATTCAGAGTTTGCCTTTGATTTCTGTTTTTTAACAGCAGAAAGTCTGAAACAGTTCACATCAGGTTTCAGTTTTAGGTTTTGCAGCATATACCCCTAACTTGGGCAGGGTGGTGTCCAGGGAAGGCTGAGGCAGTATTTCTGCTCTCCTGCACAGAGGGCTATTGCAGCACTGGAGGTCCAATTAGGGCCTGTAAATTCTAGAGTAAATCTATGAACTAGATTCTCCCCATATTTGTGAATAACAGACTTCAAATACTATGTAATAATCTGTATAGGAATAGATGCCTCTCAATGAACAGAAATGTGCCCTGGAAAATTTGAAACTGCAATAGTCTAGAAATTGAACCAGAAACCAAATGCTCAACCCCCATTCTTGTGAGGTCCAGAGCTGCCATCATTTGGAGGTGAAGATGAGTTTTTCCACCTTTAACTTTTATTACTTGAAACATAAGGATATTTACTAATAATTTATTCACAACTTCCACCCCTTATGGGAAATTTACTATGTGGCACGCACCATGCTAAGTCCTACATATACGTTGCTATTTTATTTAATCATCATTCTATGGGTAAGTACTGTTGTTATCTCCAATGGAAAGACCAGGAAGCTGAAACTCAGAGGCTAAATAATTTATACTCGCTCTCACAGCAAAAACGTGGTAGAGCCAGGAACTGAATCTGGCTGTTTGATTCCAGAGCTATGAAACATTGTTAAGGTTTCCTCATAAATTGTTCAAGTACTGGATTTTGAAAGTATGCTTCATTTTAGAGTGTGATTTCTTATACCCAGAGACCCATTTTTCCACATTACTGTAACATCTCTTGTGTTTATCATGAAAGCCAATGAATTGATCAGAGTAACTTAACAAAAATTTGCCTTTATACAAGTCTCACCCAAACACATTTATTCCTTTAAAGGAGGGCTACCTGCAGTGCCAGAATCTAAGAAGACATCATTTCTCTGCACAGACAAACAAATGGGAAGAGCTGAGCAATTACCTGGAAAATGCTCTCTAAGCCAGCAGGCAATAAGAATAATTTAAAGTAATCAACTCTTTCCCCTCAACTGCAGGGTTTGGTGGAAGGTTTTCTTTTTCTGTCTTTTTATTTTGTTTTTCCATTGGCTGAGCTCTCCGAATAATTGTTCCATCTGTCCACTTCACTTTGCCTGAATAATCACGGCCAGGGGGCACTTAGAAGTCAAACATCGGACACGCAGGGAAGGCGGCTGTGTGGGAGGCTGTGAGAAGAGAAATCGTTGTCTGTTCGCCTTCCCTGCAGCTGGGCCAGGGATCTAGATATAAATTATAAGCACCAGTTGCCCCGAGGAAGAAGCTTCGGTTTGGGAATGAGAGTGGAGGAGGGATCTGGTAGACCCCATTGTCAGGAGCATTGGCTGCCGGGATCAAATGTGCTTAGTGATGGGATTAAGTAAAAAGATCATAGAGGAGCCAAAGATGAAAAGTGTGGAGACGGGAAATGAAAACCAGAATCCTGTCACCGCTTTTTACTATGCCGTTGACTCTCAGCTAGCCCCTTGGCTGGACACTCACATGTACTTTTAACTCTTCTGATCCTCCCAGCAGTTCTATTTCACAGATAAGGAAAATGAGGCCAGAGAGTTCAAGTAAACTTGCTGGGACCACACAGTTATATTAATATATAGCAGAACCAAGATTTGAACACAAGTGTATCTTAATCCAAAAGCCTTGGTCTTAACACTAGTCCTGGCCGCTCTAACCCAGGGGTGTTGACTAAGGGTGCAATAGAGTTTTGAGAGGACAAATGTGCAAAGGCGAGTCCAGATTATAAAAAAGTCATCACTATTATTGTATATCAAGATATTTTACACGTATCAGAGGTCAAATGCTTAGAAAGAATTAGTATCTCACCTAAGACCACAAAGCCAGTAAGTAGGTTAACAGAGGGTCTGAAACCAGGTCTGTGAACTTAGTCAAACCTGTACTCTTTGTTATATTAGGCAGCCTTTTAGTTAGGCAGCAAGTTAGTTCACCTTCTTATAAATTATCTTCTGTAGAACGCTATGTTTAAAAGATGTTTTGCAGCAAATAAAAATAGGTTCATAAAAATGATACATTAAACAAGGTTAAACAGATTTCTAAAATCTAAGACTTCTCCCCTTATCTAACCTGCTAATGTCCATTCTAAATATCCAACAAAGGGATTTGACTGGGGAACCATTTTTTTTCCAGATGAAGGTTGGACAATGCTTGGCCAATGTGTCGGTCATGGATGATGGCTATGTCCTTGCCTCCTTGCCTTTTATAGCAGGGTCTTAAAACACCAGAGTTCACACTATTTACTGCCTGATATCTGGATCTGACTTAGGTTGGCTGCCAGCTGGGGACCAGCCGGGGTCTACCCCTGTTGCCTCTCACTGCCTCTCAGCGCTCCTCTTCTGACTTCTACGCTACATGCCTTTATGTGAACCATCCCTTCCCAGGTGCAGCAGGGCGCATAGAGAGCATTCTATTCTGATTAAATATTAATAGAAAATAATGGCTTCCTTGTTAACCCATTTCATTGAAGGGCTCATGAGATGAAAAACTCAGTGCAAAGAAAGAGGTCTTTGTGCCAGAATATTACGCACCAAGATCAGCTTGTGCTCTGGGCAGTGAATAGCAGTCTTCCTGGTGCTAACTTGTAGAAAACAAACAACTCTGACTACAGATAAAGCTATCATGAGGATGAGAGGGTTTCAGGGCACCAGCTCAGCTAGCACAAGGATGAGAGAATTTCAGGGCACGAGCTCAACTAGCTCGAGGATGAGAGGGTTTCAGGGCACCAGCTCAGCAGTGCAAGCTGTGGAGCTAAGATGGCCTAGAGGTTTGGGTGAGTTCACAAAGGAGACCTAGAACAAGTGTTGAAATAGACACGCATGGAACACTTAAAATTAGGTAGCCATAGACACGTAAAATTAAGGAAATTAATCTATGACATCTTTTGAAACATATTTATTTTCTTTGTATTTTCCTAAACTTTGTAATAGCAAAATAATACCAGCATTTAAAAACCTGGAATTGAGCTCTGACCTGGGCCTCAGGGAAAGAGAAGGTGATGACCCCCAGGACATCTACATTGGTTATACTGCCAGGGGGGCTCAGCCCTGGCCCAGACGGGCTGTGAGAGCAACTGGCCCAGTTCCACACAGAGTTGTTGGAAGGATTCACTCTTCTACTCTTTCACCCATTTGCTAGTGACCAAGTGTCTACTCCAAGGCAGACACTTAGCTTGGTGCTGGGAATACAGAGGAGAGAAATAAACACAGTCACTGCTCTTGTAAAACTGCTTTCCAGTGTGGAAGACGAGTGTTAATCACATTTACACATTCTATTAAGTAAGAAAGCTTTGCACAGAAATCTTGCACAGAGTAAGGAGTCACAGCAAGTGAGGGTGATGACATTTAATGCCTATTTCATCTAAAACACAACACGACACAAAACCTCCCAACCTGCCCATTTCAGTAAATGGTAACTCCACTCTTCAGTCACATAAACGAAAAACATCTGGGCTTCACTGCTGTCTCTCTCATATACTCAACTCGCAACACTCCTCCTGGTCTTTACCCCCACCGTTCCGGTCCATTGCTCACTTGAATTATTGCATTAGCCCCCTAATTGCCTTTTTTTCTCATAGCTTTTTTTCTGTTTTTCTTCTTCTTTTTAACTTTTCTTCTTCTTCTTAATTTCAAAGTTTCACAGGGGACAAATATTTTTGGTTACATGGTTTGCTTTTATAATGGTTGAGTCAGGGCTATAGATCAGAGTCACCCAGATAGTGTCCATGGCACACGTCAGGTAGGACAGGTTTTTTCATCTGTCTCCTCCTCTCCCCTCTTCACTCACTGACTTCCATTAAGTTTTACTTCCCTCTTTTCTTGTTTCTTTTCTGCATGGTAGCCAGGTCGATATCTTTGGTTAAAAATCTCCAAAGTCTTCTCATCCCCATGGAGGATAAGGCAGAAATCCTATTCAATCTTGGTATGAGCTGGCCACCACTGCGGCCTCTCTGGCCTTGTTACCTGCTGCCCTCCTCCAGCTCTGCGGCCACGCTTGCCTCCCAATGTTCCCGGGACACACCAGCCTTAGGGACTTTGTAGGGGCTGTCCCCTGTCTCTGTGATGTCTTCTTCTAACTCTCTGGCTCACTCATTCACTTCTTTTAGGTCTCCATCTAAATGTCACTTGTTCAGAGAGGTCTAATCTGATTTTCTTATGAAAACTCATATCCCCAGTAACTTCTCATTCTTCTTAACCAGCTTTTTTTGGCTTCATAGAACTTGTCATTACCTAACAACTCATTATTGTCTAACTTCTTTTTTTCTTTTTTTTTTTTTAAGTCTCACTCCATCACCCTGGGTAGAGTCAGTGGTGTCATAACTCACAGCAACCTCAAACTCCTGGGGCTCAAATGATCTTCATGCCTCAGCTTCCCAAGTAGCTGGGACTATAGATGCCCACCACTATGCCTGGATAGTTTTTCTATTTTTGAGTAGAGATGAGGTCCTGTTCTTGCTCAGGCTGGTCTGGAACTCATGAGCTCAAACAATATTTCCCTTCTCAGCTTCCCGGAGTCCTGGGATTACAGGCCTGGGCCACCATGCCCCTATTGTCTATCTTCTCATCTGGGATCTGATTTTCATGAAAACAGCAACCTTGCCTGTCATATCCCGACATCTTTGAACATAAGCATTTGAACAATATATTAAATGGATAAATGGATAAATGATACGATATGAAACAGCACCACACCAGCTTGAAAGCTTAGAGCAATGGGTCAATTCCAATGCCATTCTGTCCACTTAATCTCTCCTGCTGTCGTAATTGTCCTTCCCTCTGTTCGCTACTCACACATCTTTTCTTGCACAAAACTGCAGGAAACAGAAAATAGGTTCTGCCCGGCCAAGGGGTCTTTTCCTCAGCAGCTCCTCTCCCTGCTGTTTCTCTGGAATCTGGTTCTCTGGGGCTCATTCCAGCAGATGAGCAGGTGTGTCCGGTCACTGTAGACCTTCCCAGACACTCTTTCCAGTGGCTGGGGCACGAGACACAGAAGAGGTCTTTTCCTTGTGTGGACACAGTATGACCTGAAAGAACAAGCATGAGAGGGGAAAAATTCCAATCATCAAAAACTAAGCCGCAGCATTTCCTCCATAACAACCCCCTTGACTGCCACCTCTTATATGTAACACACGTGCAAAGTTTCCAGAAAAATCTGACTTTGCTAATTTATCATTATGAATGGATGCTTCATTTACCAAAGGATCCCTTGATTCCTTTTAACCAGCTAGCTTCCCTAGTACATGTAGGACAGAATTTGGATCATAGACATTCCTTCTGCCCTTTATTCACAGAGACTTGACCGAGATGTCATGAGCCCTGGGTTTAGGGCTCATCAGACCTGAATGTTGATTCCAGGATGGCCACACTTAGTTATATGACCTTGGGCAGCCCCCTTAACCTTTCTGTGCTTTAATTTCTCTGTTTCTAAACATCTCAACTATGGTGGCGATTGTGAGTTATGCTTCTCCTGGTGCCCAGAACAGAGCAAGCCCTCCAGTGACAGTAGCTAGAGCAGGAGGACGTGTCTCATGGGTAACCGGAGTTCAGTGGTCTTGCCCATGAATTTCTGTGTGCAAGTCTCTACTCTGGGTTCCCTCTGTGCTTACACACATCATGGGGAATTTGTACCTACTTTTCACAAGAAGCCAATATTAGTCATGCCCACCTATTCTCTGCGTGGCTGCCAGGGATGGCTCTACCATCCTGGAGTACATTTAAAATGATCATCTCTTGCAGTATTTTCCACGCCTGCAGATTCTGAGTTTTCACTTTCTGCTTATATTTGCTGTTGGAGCATTATTTTAGCGACTAACATTGCCAAGTCTAGTTGCAACTACTTTTCTCCACAGCGAGGAAAGAATGTTGAGAATGAGCGTGACGGACGGGGATAACAAGTGAGTCTGTCCCTGCTCTGCCGCTGGCTTTCCTCCCCCCTTATTTTCATGGGGCACTGTTTGAATTCCCTATTTCCAAATGTGCTCCTTGCTTCCCATCTTGCCAACTTTTTGATCATTTTCTTCTTTCAGCAGGGAAAAAAAACAACCACCGAACTTCATTTTCCATATAGTTTAATTGAATGGATGGCAGCTGTCACAAAATAAAATAAAAACCACACAAATAAGAAGGCTGCAAATCCTAAGATTAAGGCTACCTCTGAAGTTTTAAAAATTCTTCAAGGCATTTATTTGCAAATTAGACTCAATTTGCATGTTTTATAAGCATAATACAAATGTATTATTTATCAGTTGGTCTAGGCGTGCATGTAAAAAATGAATGGTTGCAAATGCAACTTCATTTTAAAATCCTCATTATAAATCCATCCCTCCAACTTGAAGGAAACCTGGGTTTTTAAACCCTGCTCTTCTGAATCTATTCAAAATGCCCTTGGCTTCACAATGTGAGTGACCTTTCTTAGGATTACAGGTCTATGTATTTGAAGAGAATGACTTCATGTGTGTGTGTGTCATCATAAAATACAAAGTAACATTTTATGTCAGGGTCAAACTTTCCCAGTCCCATTGGCCCCATCTTAATTGTTCATCCCAGTGACACCCGTCCCAAAGATATTCTTGCAAGTTTTCAGGCAGAAGTATGATGTCACATGTAGGCAATTTCAGTTGTCAGTGACTCAGGACTGTGGCGTTTCATGCCTCAATAGCTTGTCTAACCTTTCTGTGAGGGCTTGAACAGAAATCCAGTTTGAGCTGTTGCTGGTTCCTGTTGGTTTCAGACCCTGTGGGCCAGAGAATGGGCCAGAGCTGAGGCAATTGATGAGCAAGTAATCAGTACAATAGAAAACAAAAGTAAATGAGCAGGCCATTGTTTGGCTTTTAGCCACTTGTGTTTTGTGAGTCACTGCCCATTTTAAGTGAAACACTGCAGTATGTATAACACCTATATGTTAATATGATTACTGTCTTTGGTGATATGTAACTATAGGCAGAAAATGCTAAAAATGGAGGCGCATTTGCTAAAGCATCTATCAAGGCTTCTTTTTTGTAAGATGCTTCTTTTCCCACAAAGCTAGAAGAGACACTTTTGTCTTTGTAGAGCCAAATAACTCTTCCTGTATTGTAGGAAGTGAGACACTGGTACAATGACGGGGTACTGGCCTCCTTTCCTGGCTTCCTTCTGCTTCCCTATTCTATCACATGTCTAAGCATGGCTGTTTATCCTGTGGGCACAGCTTCTACCATTAAAGCGCTTCTTCTCATTCTATTGTAATTCAACTAAACAATAACTTACTGGTCTTCTAACATGTACCAGGAGATGGGTTAGCCTCTAAAGGCAAAAGGACAAATAAGACATAGGTCTTCCCTTCCAAGAATGAAGTCTACAAACAGAGATGAAAATAAGTTGTACATCAATTATAACAGTGCTGTTTTGTGCTTTAATACTTAACATTTTGGGTAAAGGTTGAAAATAGTGAGGCAGAAGATGAGTAAAGTGGGTTGTTCTGAAATAAGTTACCTCTTGAAAACATTAAAATGACTGTTTGACTTTTAGTGTCTGAGAAATAAAAATGATTGTTTAATTATACAGAGATAGGAATCCTCCAGGCAAGATGGCAGCCAAGTAACAGCTTCCTTGCGGCTGGGCACGGTGAGACTGGGGAGAGAGGACTTCAGGCATCTCTGGCAGGTGGGATCTTCCCAGGAACTTCCCCTTGGGGACACAGGGAGACAGCGTGAGGCTTCTGGACACCCTGAGGAAGGCAAAAGCGGCAGAGACTGGGCAAGTGGTTGCGTCTGTTCTTTTGGTCTGATCCTGTTGGCGGCTGTGGGTGGGGCAACAGTGGGACTGCAGGCTGGAAAGG
>CAUYRH010017064.1:0-47480 GCA_963574655.1 Perodicticus potto
GAGGAAATACTTCCAAACCATATGTCTAATAAGGAGTTTATAACATCCAAATTAAGAAAAGAAACAAACTTCAAATAACCATAAAAACAACCCAGTTGAAATGGATGTGGAGAAAAGGGAACACTTCTACGTTGCTGGTGGAAATGCAAACTAATATGTTCCTTTTGGAAGGATGTTTGGAGAATACTTAGAGATCTAAAAATTGACCTGCCATTCGATCCTATAATTCCTTTACTAGGTATATATCCAGAAGACCAAAAATCACATTCTAACAAAGATATTTGTATCAGAATGTTTATTATAGCCCAATTCATAATTGCTAAGTCATGGAAAAAGCCTAAGTGCCCATCAACCCACGAATGGGAAATGCTTTTAATGCAGAGTTAACTAGGAACAGTTAAGAGCACCTAACCTAAGTTCTAGCAAATGTCTTTAAAACACGACTAGCAAATGTGTTTAAAACAAGTCTGTTTTTTAGATGGGGAGGTCTGGAAAGCCTTTTCCCATTGTTTAAAGCACATTTGAAGGCAGGTTGGGCATGGTGGTTCATGCCTGTAATGCCAGAACTCTGGGGGACCAAACTGGGAAGATCACTTGAACTCAGGAGCTAGAGACCAGCCTGAGCAAGAGTGAGAACCCTGTCTCTTAAAAAAAAAAAATAGAAAAATTAGCAAGGTGTTGTGGTGGGCAACAGTAATCCCAGCTACTTGGAGGCATTACTGTTGGTTGAGGCAGGAGGATCGGTTGAGCTGGGGAATTGGAGGTTGCTGTGAGCTCAGTGGAGTCCATGGCATGCTAGCCTGGGGCAACAGAGTGAGACTCCATCTCAAAAAACAAACAAACAAACAAAACAAAAACATGTAGAACTGGTGCCCTACTCCTTTGAGCCACAGGTGCCACCCAACAAAAACATGTTTTTAAAACTAGGAGAAGCAACCCTTCATTGGGGATGTGAAATCGATTTAAAGGGCCTTGAGGAACGGACCCCAAATTGAAATAAAATAGAAAATAGTGGAGTACATCTCATGTGTGAAGTGTGGTCTGAGAAATGTTTCAGTTGTAAGTTTGTGTGTTTAAGTCAGGGGTTCTCAACGTTCCCAATGCTGCGATGTATTTTCATTGTTACAAAGGGGTTGCGACCCACAGGTTGAGAACCGCTGGTTTAAGTACGTCTGCACATATGTAAATATACTTTGAGTCACAGGGTAAAAGTTGTTTCTTATTATGAACTTCGATAAATAAAGTTTGAAAAAGACTGGTTTGATGTATAGCTTCTGGGGGAAAAGCGGCCTGCCTCGCCCAGCCCTTTCATGTTTAAGGTCTTTTTTTTTTTAACAGCCCATGGGATCCTCTTTCCTCGGATACAGGCAATTCCTTAAATCAATAAATAATTACTATATTGAAACTCTTTTTTAAAACTTTTTTATATATTTATTATTAATTCATAGCTGTGTACATTAGAGCAATCATGGGGTACAATGTGTGGCTTCATATACAATCTGAAATAGTTTCATCCAACTGTTTAACTGAACTTTATTTTTAAAATCGTTTACTGAGAAATGTATACACGTTTTAAGCTGGGGAAGGATTCGTATTAAATGTGTAATACTCAAGTCATGCTTGATTTCTGCAATTACGAGAGAGACAAGATAAGTCTACAAGGTAACAAACATTACCAGCATATACCGAGTGTTACAGTTTCAATACAGATTTTTCCTTTCTTAAAATTTATGTACCTTTTCTTAGCACCCTCTGTATGTTTGTGGTACAACAGGATGCTTTGATGTATGGATACTTTGTAGCTTGGCTAAACCAAGCTATTTTGCGTATGTATCATCTTTTTTTTTTCTTTAAGTCTGCTCCCTTAGAGAGTTTCAAATATGTAGTGCGCGTCTCCTGCTGTTAACTATAGTCACAGGATGGATAGTAGATCCCTGGAGCTTATTTCACCTTTTGAGTCGTTTGACCAACATCTCTCCAACGGCCCTCGTTGCCGTCATTTCTCTCTGTTTCTTTGAGTTTTTGGCTGTTTTACACGGCACATGTAAGTGTGATCATATGGGACTTGTCTTTCTGTACCCGGCTTTTTTCACTTGACTTAATGTCCTCCAAGTTCATCCCTGTTGTCACAAATGACAGGATTTCCTTCCTTTGGTTAAGGCTGTGCAATATTCGATTGGGGCTGTATACCGCATTTTCTTTATCCATTCGTCTGTCTGTGGGCACTTCGGTTGTTTCCTCGCTTTGGCTGTTGGGAGTTACGCTGCAGTGAACCTGAAGGTGCAGGCATCTCTTCAGCATGCTGATTTCATTCCCCTTGGAGGTATACCCAGTAATGGGACTGCTGGATTAGATGGTGGGTTTGTAAACACCTTTTGAGGAGCCTCATTACTGCATTCTATAATGGCTGCACTAATTTATGTTCCCATCAGGAGTATATAAATGTTCCCTTTTCTTGGCACCCTACCCAAGGCTTGTTATCTTTTGTCCTTTTAATAATTAGCCATTCCAACAAGCGAGAGGTGCCGTCTCATTGTGATATTGGTGTGCATTTCCCTGATGATTGATGATTAAGCTTTCCCTCATACACCTGTCGACCGTTTGTAGATCTTCTTTTGAGAAATGTCTATTCACGTCTTCTGCCCCTATTTTAATCTGGTTATTTGTGTTCTCACTATTCAGTATTTTAAGTTTCTTATATATTTTGGATATTAGCCAGCTGTAGTTTATACAGTTTTTTCCCCTTCTATATTATCTCTCCACTATGTCAGCTCTCTCCCTGGCCATGCAGAAGCTTTTTAGTTTTACATAATCCCATTTGTCAATTTGTGCTTCTGTTACCTGTGCTTTTAGGGTAATATTCAAAAAAATCTTTGCCCAGACCAATGTCTTGTGCTTTCTCCCTTTTTTCCCCCACTTCTAGCAATTTTTACAGTTCAGGTCTGACATTTTAAGTTTTCAATCTATTTTGAGTTAATTTTTGCATATGGTGTGGGATGAGGGTCTAATTTTATTCTTCTGCATGTAGATACCCAGTTTTCCTAAGACCGTTTATTTAAAACACTGCCCTTTCCTCGTTGTGAGTTCTCAGGATCTTTGTTACAAATCAGTTGACCGTGAATGTGTCCATTGGATCCCTGTTCTGTTCCATTGGCCTATGTGTTCTTTTTATGTGTCTACCATCAGTTTTCATTATCGTAGCTTTGTAGTAGGTTTTGATATCAGGTAGAGTGATATCTCCAACTTTATTCTTTTTGTTCAAGAATGCTGCAGATGTTGGGGTCTTTTGTAGTTTCATGAGAATTGTAGGACTTTTTGTCTATTGCTGTGAAATGTGTCATTGGGGTTTTGATAGGGATTACCTTGATTCTATAGATCAGTTTGAGTAGTATGTATATTTTAATAGTATTAATTTTTCCCATCCATGAACATGGGATATCTTTTCATTTATTTGTGCCTTCAATTTCTTTTATCAGTATTTTATAGTTTTAATTATAATAAATCTTTTACCTCCTTGGTTAAATTTATTCCTACATCTTGTATTTTTTGGCAGCAATTGTAAATGGTATTGTTCTCTCCATTTATTTTTAGGAGAGTTCATATTAGTGTGTATAAACGCTTTTTGTATGTTGGATTTTTTATCCTTCAGCTTTATCAGGTTCATTTATTAGTTGTAACAGATTTTTTTTTGATGGAATCCTTAGGGTTTTTTGTATGTGAGATCATGTTGTCTGAAACAGAGATGATTTAACTTCTTTATTTCCTGTTTGGAAGCCTTTGTTACCTTACCTTGCCTAGTTTTCCTGGCTACGACTTATAATTGTATGTTGAATAGAAATGGGGAGAATGGGCATTTTGTCTTTTTCCTGATTTTAGAGGAAAAACTTTCATCTTTTTACACTGAGTATGATGTTAGCCATGGGCTTATTAGACATCGCCTTTATTATGCTGAGGACTTTTTTTTTTCTATACCTAATTTGTTGAGATTTTGAAAGGATATTGAATTTTGTCAAATGCCTTTTCTGTATATAGTGAGTTGATGTTATGGTTTTTGGCCTTCATTTTGATAATGTGGTGTAGTAATTCATTGATTTGAGTTACGTTGAATAATCTTTGCATCTAAGGAGTAAATAATTTGATCATGGTGAATTATCCTTCTAATGTGCTGTTGAGTTTGGTTTGTAAGTGTTTTATTGTGTATTTTTTCATTTATGGTCTTTCATTTATGGTATATTAGCCTATAATTATCTTTTCTTACAGTGTCATTGTTTGGCCTACTGATATTTTTTTGGAAGGGTTTGAGAAGGACTGAATTAGATTTTCTTTCTGTGTTTGGTGGAATTAAGCAGTGAAGCCTTCAGGTTTTTCAGGCTTTTCTTTGATGGGAGAATTTTATTACTGATTTAATCTATTATTTGTCATTGGTCTGTTCATATTTTCTCTTTTTTACAACTTAATCTTCATAGGTTGTTTACGTGTAGGATTTTATTCATTTCTTTTAGATTAGCTAGTTTGTTGGCATGTAACTGTTCATGGTAGTCACTTACGATCTTTTGTGTTTCTGTGATACCAGTTTCTGGTTGCAGCCATCATTGTCTGGTGGCCCCGGGCTGGATTCGAACCCACCAGCTCAGGTGTGTGTGGCGGGTGCCCTGGCTGCTTGAACCACAGGCGCCGAGCCTGTGATATCAATTTTAATGTCTCCTTTTCATTTCTGATCTTATTTGTTTGAGTCTACTTTCAATGTTTTTTGTCTAGTTAAAGGTCTGTCAATTTTATTTATCTTTTCAACAAACCAACTCACACTTTTACAGATCTTTTAAAAATTGTTCTTCGAGTCTCTATTACTTTTTTCTGTTCTAATCTCTATTGTTTCCTTCCTTTCCCTATCTTTGGGCTTAGTTTGTTTTTTTTATAGCTTGCTGAGGTGTAAAATTGGCTTTTTTACTTGAAACCTTTTTGATGTGGACATTGACTGCTATAAACTTCCTTCTTAGAACTGCTTTTGTGTATCTCACACATTTGGTATTTTCTACTTCTATTTTCCATTTACGATAGTTTAAAAAATCCCCTTTGAATTTTCTTTTCGACTCACTGGTTGTTTAGGAGTGTATTGTTTAGTGACCACTTATTTGAATTTTCTGAAATTCCTTCTTTTATACCACCGTGGTGAGAAAAGATACTGGATATGATTTTAGTTCTCTTAAATTTGTTAATTCTTGTTTTGTGGCCTCAGATTCGATCTTCCACGCAGAATGTTGTTTGCGTACTTGAGAAGGATGTGTATTTTGCTGCCATTGGAGGGAATGTTCTGTATGTTTCTTAGATCTCTTTTGTTTAAAGTGTAGTTCAATGTTTCATTATTGATTTTCTGTCTGAGTGATTATATTGAAATGATTATATGCATGGTAGACATGTAATTTATAATCCTAAGTAATACATCATCCATGTGAAAAACAAAAATAGCATATATTGAATATTT
Organism: Perodicticus potto; assembly: GCA_963574655.1. Classification (NCBI taxonomy): domain Eukaryota; kingdom Metazoa; phylum Chordata; class Mammalia; order Primates; family Lorisidae; genus Perodicticus; species Perodicticus potto. Next base: position 5,483 of record CAUYRH010017064.1, read on the forward strand.
AGAAACACATTGTGTAATGAATTTTTGATACCACTTATATAAAGAGAGATGTCTGCGATAGTTCAATTGTTTATTCATGTAGTCAATCAGTAAATTGGCATTTACCATGTGCCAGGCGCTGTGCCCTGCAGTGGGGATCAAATTTTGGCAAAAACCTACATGTGCTTTATCTTCATAGAGCTTAACAATCCAGAATTAGTTAAGTCACGAAACAAGCGGGTATAAAACTGCAGTTGTGATAATGGCTGTCAGGAAGAGGTATATTATATAAAAAATTATAGAACATGGATGCACCCTAAGTCATAGGGTTAAGGAAGGATTTCCCAGGGTCATGACAATTGCCTTAAGGTCTAAATAAATGTAGGGGTCAACCGGGGGAAGGGAAAGGAATGGCGATTCTGCAGAGAGGATGGTAAGTAAAAAAGTCCTTAGAGTAGGGGAGTCCTTGGTGCATACAAGGATGTGAGAAGAGACAGTGTGGTTATAGTATTGGAGGCAAGGGTCTGAGGGGTGGGAGTGAAGGGTGAACAGACTTTGAAGTCATTACAAGCCATGGATAGGTTCTAGGTGCCCTGATAGCCAAGACAAATAATAAAAGAATGTTAGAGAAGGGGGGAAGTATGATCCTGTTAGGAAAAAAAGAGCACTTTGGTATTAGTGTGGAAAATCCACTGGAGGAATCTTAGAGAGGGTCTGTGCAAAGCAGTTAGGTAGCTGTGTGACTGGTCTAAGGGAGAGATAATGGAAGGTCGGGGTTGGGTGACGATCACGGAGATGGACAGAACTGGAGATATCTGAAGGAGTTTTACGAGTAAAATTAATGGGATTTGGTAATGAATAAGATATGAGAGTAAGGGGGAAGAATGTTGATTGATGGCTCCTTGATGGCTGAGGTACATAATTGTATGGTTGCTAGTCCCATTTCCTAATAGAAGGAACAATGTGGAAAAGGAACTGAATGTCATGGACAAGTTACATTGAGATACATTCAGGATAGCCAGAAAGAGAGGTTGAGGTGGATATCCAAATCAGAAGTTTATAGGAGAGGTCCGGTTTGGAGATGACCAATCGTGAGTTACCGAATCTGTGAAAGGGGAGGGCTGAGGAGCTCTAATATATATTTATTAGTAAGATAAAGAATGTTGAGCCTGTGAAGGAAATAAAAGAGGGTTCAGAGAAACAGGGTGAATGTTGTTCTAGGAAAGACAAGGTTTGAGAGACTTAAGGAGGGAGTTACCAACACTTGTGAATTGTTAAGTGAGATGAGTAAAAATGGTTCTATGGAATTGCCGATACGGAGAGGCTGTTGGTGATTCTGGCCGTCTTGCTAGTGTGGTGAGGGAAGAAGCCACATAGGAGTGACTTGAGTGAATACACTTTGGATCTGAGAAGATGAAGCCAATGATAATAAACAATTTTTTATGGAAATTGGTCAGATACGGTGGCAGGCAGAGGAGGAGTGATATTTAGTGACTGTGTGCAAATATCTTCTGCAAATACAGAAGGTAGTTTGGAGATGATTCTTAAATGCTTTGATAGCCAAAAGGATGGAGGAAAAGTTCTTCAAATGAATACTGGGCCTCATGAAAGGAAGAAACTGACCTGACTGTAATAGCTTGGACTTTAGGAGTAATGAGAAATATGTTTGTATAGGTAGAGAAGGCGAGGCTGGGTTTCAGAAGGCTGTGCGAGTTGGGGGAAAAGAATTTGAGATTTGATGATATAAACAGTTGGGAGTCTTGATCTGAATGAAGAGTGATAGGCTAGAGGGAGGGTTTCAGGGGGGACAATTTAACATTAATTTAGACATCAAGATGGGTTAAGACAGGAGAATTATGGATCCTGACAGTTACAAATATTAATATTCAGCCATGAATTGGAGAGTTTATGAATTAGAGAGGATAAACTGGCCTAGGCTATGAGAAGAAAATAATTCTGATGGTCATACTGCAAATATTTATATTTAACACTTCATGTAAGTAAAAATATTGCATGTTTATAGAGGAATTTGTACTTTTTGAAATACTTTTGTAGGAATTAGCTCATTGTGAGCCCTAAGCACCCTAGGTACCACAGAAAGGCAGTGTTACCATTCTCGTAACTAAGTTCAGCTCAAATGTCACTTTTTCTCCAAAACGTTTAATTCTCTGATCATAAGGGATTTTACATTGTCCTCTGTGTTTTCTTTTAAGCTTTTGTGCAATAAAATGCATAGATCTTAAGTGTAGGGTTCAGTGAGTTGTACTGTGCTTTTCAGTTTGTGTTTCCTGATGTCTGTTTTTTGTGAGCATCTTATTCTTGTGCTTGGTGGCTGTTGTTTATATTTTGTTTATCTGTTTTTTTTTTAATGAAATATCTTTTCAAGTCATTTTTGCTCATTTTGATCACAGGGTTGTTCTTTTGTAGAATGTTTTGTATATTCTGGATTGTATTGTCTTGCATCTGTACTGTGAATAGTTTCTTTCAGGCTGTACATTTTCATTTTGTTTTCCGAAGTATGTCCTTGAATGAGTAGTTGACTTTAATTTTGATGATGCTTAATTTATCAACGCTTTCTTTTATGGTGATTGCCCTCTGAGACTTACGTATGAAATTTTGTCTTCCTCATGTTTGTGAAGATTTCCTCCTATGTTTTTTTTTTTTTCCTAGAAAGTATTAAGTTTCCTTTTTGTATTTAGACCTATGACCAAGTTCAAAATATGTTTTCTTGTGTGGTATGAGGTAGGGATCAGTTTTGCTCATACCGATATCCAGTTGTTTCAGCAAAGTTAATTGAAAAACAGTTTATCTATTATATTGCCTTGCTATCTTTGTAAAAAATAGGTTGAGCATATATGTGAGGCTCTATTTCCAAACTCTTTATTCTGTTTCCTTGGAAGATTGCTGGTCTTTTCTCCAGTTCCACTGTCTTAATTACTGTAGTCATCTGTTTCTCTTTGTTTTTCTTTTTCAGGTTTTATGTTGGACTATTGTAAGTAATTAGCATTTTCAGAAGTATTTTATAATGATTTTTCCAATTACCTCAAAGAAAACTTGTTGGTGTTTTCATTGGGATTGTGTTGAAATTGATACTTTTTAGAGAGAATAGACATTTAAAAAATATTCTGTCTTGGTCGGGCACAATGGCTGACACCTGTAATCCTAGAACTCTGGGAGACCAAAGCAGGTGGATTCCTTGAGCTCAGGAGTTGGAGACCAGCCTGGGCAAGGATGAGACCTGCTCTCTACTAAAAAGAGAAAAACTAGCTGGGTGTAATGGCGCACACCTGTAGGCTCAGCTATTCAGGTTTCTGAGGCAAGAGAATTGCTCAAGCCCAAGAGTTTGAGGTTGCTGTGAGCTATAATGATGTCACAGCACTCTACCCAGGGTGACAGAGTGAGACTCTGTTTCAAAAAAAATATCCAGTATTCCAATGATATGCATGGCATAGCTCTACATTTATTTAAGTTTTATTTAATTTAAGCTAGAGGTCTTCTACGTCTTTTGTTAAATTTATTGCTTAGAATTTCTTATTTTTTGACATAATTCTAAATGAAATTGCTCTTAATTTAATTTTCCCATTGTTTAATGCTAGTATCTAGAAACACAATAGGCTTTTATGTTGATTTTATATACTACAAACTTGCTAAATTCATTTATTAATTCTGGATATTGCTTTCAATATCCCTTAGAATTTTCCATACAGATAATCACGCCACCTGAATAATAGAAAACCTTTACATCTTTATTTCCAATATTAATATATTTTGGTTTTTTTCACTGATTGGGTCTCCAATAAAATATTTAGTTTAAGAGTTAAGTTCTTTACTTTTTCCTGATATTAGAGGGAAAAATATTCTATCTGTAAGAATGATGTTAGCTATAGATTTTTTTTTTTTTTTTTGCAATTTTTGGCTGGGGCTGGGCTTGAACCCCCCACCTCTGGCATAAGGGGCCAGTGCCCTACTCCATTGAGCCACAGGCGCCGCCTAGCTGTGGATTTTTTTTTTTTTCTGGCTATGGATTTTTAATAGCTATCCTCTATCAGATCGTGTTTGCCGAGTGATTTTAATTGTAATTGTGCATGAGTGTGAGTTTTGTCGAATGATTTTTTCTGGGTTCACGGAGATGGCTTTTCTCTTTTATCCTGTTGATGTATTGGGTTACACTGATTGATTTCATAGTGATAAATCAACCTTACTGATAATCCCTAGTTGGTCATAATCTGTTATCTTTTTAAAAATATATTGCTGGATTCTACTTGCCTATATTTTCTTCTAGAGTTTTATAACTACCTCCATAATACCTGTTGGTTAGCTGTCTTATTGTAGTAGTCCTTCAGATTTTGATATCATGCTATTGTTGTTGACCTTGTAAAACAACTGGGGATGTGCTTCTCTCTCTGTTTTCTGAAATGATTTGTATTAGGTCTTACTTAAATATTTGAAAGAATCCACTGAGCCTGGAGACACCTGGTCCTTCAGTTGTCATTAGTGGATGTTGAGTTCTTCAGATTTCTCATTTCCTTTTGTGTCTGTTTTAGACATTGCTTTTTTTTTTTCCTAGAAATTTTATCCGTTTCATCTAAGTTTTTTTTTAATTGAATCATAACTGTATACATTAATGCATTTATGGGGTACAATGTGCTGATTTTATATACGGTTTGGAATGCTTACATTAAACTGGTTAAGATAGCCTTCACCTCATTTACCTAATTATTGTGTCAAGACATTTATACTCTACACTTAATAGATTTGACATGTACCCTTGCAATATGCACCATAGGTGTGATCCCACCGTAAGGGAACATTTCTGCCTGCTGGTGGGATTGCAAGCTAATACGTTCCTTTCGAAAAGAAGTTTGGAGAACACTTAGGGATCTAAAAGTAGACCTGCTGTTTGATCCTGCAATTTCTCTACTAGGTATATATCCAGAAGACTAAAAATCACTTTACAACAAAGATATTTGTACCAGAATGTTTATTGCAGCCCAATTCATAATCACCTAAGTTTTTAAATTTATTGGCAAAAACTTACTTACTTTTGGGTGGCGCCTCTGGCTCAAAGGAGTAGGGCACCACCCCAAATGCTGGAGGTGGTGGGTTCAAACCCAGCCCCAGCCAAAAACTGCAAAAAAAGAAACTTACTTACTTTTATCGTCTTATTTACTATCTGTAAGATCTTCAGGAGTGTCTCATTTTTTTATTCCTAATATTGGAAGAATGTCACTTTTTTCTTTGTAAGTCTTATTAGAGGTTTATAATTTTTATTAATTTTTCCAAAGAACCAACTTTTCACTTTGTTGATGTTCATTCTTCTTTGAGTATGTTCTGTTTCACTGGTCTACATTTTGGGCTTTACTTATTTCCTTCTACTCTGAGTTAAATAGCTGCCATTCCCTTGGTTTCTTCATAAGAAAAGTTAGCTACTTAATTTAAAACCTTTTTTTTTTAAAATAAACATTTAAAATGATAAATTCTCTCTAAGCATTGCTTTGACTGTTTCTCACAATTTTTCATATTTTCTTTCTTTATCATCCAGTGAAAATATCTTCCAGATTTCTTTTAATTTTTTCTTTGGCTCATTGGTTATTTAGAAATGAATTGAGTAATATCCAAATATTGCAGAATTGTCCAGATTTTAAAAACTGATTTCTAATCTACTTTGAGATAAGAGAATATACATTACATGATTTCAGAATTCCAAAATTTGTCTTATTTTGGGTGGCTCCAAATATGTTCTGTCTTAGTGAAAGTTCCATGGGCATTGGAAAATAATGTACGTTCTGTAGTATGGCACAAGGTATTCCATAAATGATGATCACTTTGAGTTAGTTGATAGTACTGGGGTTATTCAAATATTCCATATTCTTTCTCATTTTTTTTTTTTTGATTTGATCATTGTGCCTGTTAAAGTGCGAGGGTTAAAATCTCCCATTATGATTGGGAAATTATCTAATTATTCTTTCTGTTATGTCATTTTTTTTTTTTTTTTGCTTCCTGTATTTCGAAGTTCTTCATTACATTCATGCATATTTGGGAGATTTATGTCTTTTTCACCAATTGACTTTTATTATTAAATGTCCCTCTTTATGTCTGATAAAACCTTTTGTTTTCCAAAATATTTTACGTTAATTTGCCAGACACACTTTTTTTTTTTTTTTTTGCAGTTTTTGGCTGGGGGCTGGGTTTGAACCCGCCACCTCGGGCATATAGGGCTGGCGCCCTACTCCTTTGAGCCACAGGTGCCACCCCAGCCTCACTTTCTCATGTTTAGTGTTTGTGTGGGGTATTTTCCCCACACTTTTACTTTTAACTTGTCTATCTCTTTATACTTTAAATGGCACTCCCCAAACAGTATATTCTTGTTGTTTTATTCATTCTGACCTATTAAGTATAGATTATAAATGTCTTAACACAGTAATTAAGTAAATGAAGTGAAGGATATATTAACTGGTTCGATGTAATAATTCCAAACCGTATATAAAATCAGCACATTGTACTCCACAAATGCATTATTAATGTATACATGATCTATGTGTTTATGACTTAATCAAAGAAATACAATTCATTCTGAAAATTTGTTTTAATCTGTTTCTGCCTCATGTTCCATTATTAGAATGGCAGTGACATGAGAGTTATTTATAACCTACTGCTCAAGGTCATTGCTGAAGTCTGATTTTTTTTTTAATTTTGTCATTCGTACATAGATCATGAATACATTTACGCCATTATGGGATTCGTTGTGTTGATTATTTGTACAAATTGGAGTGCTTACATCCTACTAATCAACATAGGCTTCACGTCTTTTACCCAATTACAGCGTTAAGACATTTGTGTTCTACACCTGATAGATCCAACTTGTGCTTGCAACATGCTCCACAGGTGTGGTCCCCCCACTAACCCTCCCTCTATCGACCCACCCCCCTCCCTTCCCCTTAGGTCTGATTTTGAACACATTTCTGCCTCCTGCGGGTAAATGTTACCACTTGGTGCACAGAGTTAGTCACTGCTGCAGATAGTGGTGTGCTGGTAGCTTGTCAAAAAGTCATGCAAAAAAATTAAAAAAATTACCAACCTCCAGCATAAGTGGGTTCATGTGTTTACTCCATACACATTTGATGTGATGATTGAAATGGTTAGATTTCAGTCTGCCATCCTGTGGTTTATGTTCTTTTTGTCTCATCTGTTTTTTTGTTTCTCTCTTTCTTGTTTTGTGGGGATGATTATTATTATTATTATTTTTTCTTCTGGCTAACATGTTATTTGCATTTGTTTTAGTGTGATTCTACTGGAAATCCTCTTAGCTTTGGTTCCTGAGTTGTCTCTATTCTGCCTTCATTTTTGAAGGATAGCTTTGCTTTCCATAAAAGTTTATGTCAATGAATATATTTTCTAAGTATTTTAAAGATGCCATTCCACTGTTTTCTGACGCCCATTGCTTTTCGTGATTAGGATGCTGCGATTATTGTCCGTGCCTCTCCCCCTTAAGTAATATGTTTTTTTTCTTTGCATGTCTTTTTGGAAAAGTTCAGTTTAATGTGAGGGTAGAAACAGATTCCCTAGTTTGCATCTGTAGGACTAAAGTCCTGTTCGAAGGTGTGTTCCATTCAGTAAGTTTCACCTGTACCCTTCTAAGATGCTATAATCGGGTTACAGCCTTCATGTGAAAGCTATAATTTAGTTTCCTAGTAGGGCTGAGTACATTGGATGCTTTTTCTTCCATTCTTGAGATACTTTGCTAAGAAGAATATGTTCCAGCTCCAGCCATGTAAACATGAAATGTAGAACATAAATGTCTTAACATAATAACTAAGAAAACGCCATGAAGGCTGTGTTAACCGGTTTGATGAAAATATTTCAAATTGTATATAAAACCAGCACATTGTACCCCATGATTGCCTTACACAGCTATGATTTAATAAAAAAATAATAATAAAAAAGAAATAAAAAAGAGGGTATGTCTCACACCCAGGTAGCTACCGTGTGGCTGGGCAAGTTACCCTTTGGGGTGATTTACCCGATTCCATCCCCTCACCCCTTTTCCCTGTTGCTTGAATTTCTTTGAGTTTTTCTTTCCTGCGAGCAGGTAGGTGTTAATTTGCCAGTTCAGATTTAGTGCTGGGTCTGTGGTGTTTGCTTTTCCATTCTTTTGATACTTCTCTAAACAGAATGGTCTCCAGTTGCATGGGTACATAATCTCCGTCTTTTTTTGTGGATGATATTCCATGGTATATACATTTACCACAATTTGTTAATCTATTCCTGTGTCGAAGGGCACTTGGGTTGTTCCCACATCTTTGCAATTGTGAATTATGCTGCTTATAAACATTCAAGTGCTAGTGTCTTTATGATAGAAGGCCTTTTTTTCCCCTCTAGTTGTGGGACTGCAGGATCAAATGCTGTGGCTACTTTTCGTTCTCTGAGGACTCTGCTTACTGCTTTGCATGGATGTTGTACAAGTTTGCAGTCCGACCAACAGTGGCACTAATGTTCTGCAACTTTGTCAGCATCTATTGTTTTGGGACTTTATGATGTAAACTCTTCTCTCTCGAGTTGGCTAATATCTCCAGGTGGTTTTGATTTGTTTTTCTGATGATTAGAGATGAGATGAGCATTATTTCATGTGTTTGTTGGACATTCATCTAGCTTCTTAGGAAATGTTCCTGTTCATGTTTTTGCCCAATTTTTAATAGGATTGTTTGCTTTTTTTTCTTGTTGACTGTTTGAATTCTTTGTAGACTCTGGTTATCAGCTCTTTGTTGGATGGGTAGCATGCACATGTTTTCTGACATTCTGTAGGTTGTCTTTTTGCTTTGTTGGTTGTGGCCTTAGCTGTGCAGAAGTTCTAGCTTGATCAGGTCCCGTTTATATGACTCTTAATCTTATTGGCCTAGGGAAAGAATTTATGAAGATGGCCTCGCTGGAAATCTTTGGATTCTTTTTATATATTTCCCAGTATCTTTTTTTCTTTTAAAAACATTTCATTTTTAATCATATGGACACAAAATAGCTGTACATATATATATGTATATTTTGAGACTGAGGCTCACTATGTTGCCCTTGGTAGAGTGCTGTGGTGTCACAGCTCACAGCAACCTCAAACTCCAAGTAGCTGGGATTACAGGTCCCCGCCACAATGCCTGGCTATTTTTTTTTTTTTTTTTTGGTTGCAGTTGTCATTGTAGTTTAGCAGGCCCAGGCTGGCTCGAACTGCCAGCTTCAGTGTATGTGGCCAGTGCCCTACTCACTGAGCTACGGGCACCGAGCCAGGTGATGTTTTGATACTGGCTGCAATGCATAATGATCAAATCAGAGTAATTGGGGTATCCATTACCTCAGGCATTTATCATTTCTTTGTGTTAGGAACTTTACAATTCTACTGTTTTAGTTATTTTAAAATATACACCAAATTATTGTTAATTGTAGTTGCTTCTTTGCTACCAAATACCAGATCTCATTTGTTCTATTGAACTATAGTTTTGTACCCATTAACCATCTCATTACTTTTCATTCTCAGCATTTTTAGTAAGATTTTTCTTTCTACTATGGCTCATTTGTGCTTACTTTGCTTAGGGTTTACTGAGCTTAGATCTGTGGGTTGCTGTTGTTCAGCCTGTTTGGAAAAATTTTAGTCAACATTTTTTCAGGTATTTGCATTCTATCTCCTCTTCTGTTTTTTTTTTTTTTTCCAGACCCAACTATGTATTTGAGATTGCTTGATACTGTCCCACAAGACTACCTTTCAATCTTTTTCTCTTTTGCCTCATTTGCAGCAGTGTTCCTTAATGGGTTTTTAACATATGGAATCTGCTTTTAAACTTATCCTATGAATTTTTGATTTCAGAGATTATATTGTTCATTTCTCTGCTCCCCTATTGATTGATTTCTCTTTCTAGTGCCTATTTTTTCCTTGATTTTTGTTACAGTTTTGTTTGTTTTCATGTCTAATAATTTTTGATTGTTTATGGGACCTTGTATTGATACATCATAGAGATTCTAGATTTCATTACTTTCTCTGAAAAGAGTTGCATTTTTCTTTTAAACCAGACAGTTTAGTTATTGGTGGATCACCTTAATCAAGAAGAATCTTGAATTAAAGGGTATTTTTTTTTTTTTTTTTTTTTTTGTTGCTGATTTTGCCTGGGGCTGGATTTGAACCCACCATCTCTGGCATATGGGGCCGGCGCCCTACTCCTTTGAGCCACAGGTGCCACCCCGGGGATTATTTTTTTTAATTATTTTTTTCTTTTTTAAGCATGAATCTATTTGGTGAAATTTCTGATGTCTCTTTAGCCTTCTAACTTTCCTCTGGGACCCTTGTAGTCTTATCCTGTGCATATACAAAGGAGTTGAGATGGATTTATGGATAGGTTTGTGGCGGTGCCCATTGAAAGATTTCTCTCTTAACTCCAAGTTGCTCTGGAAACCTCAAATTGTAAGACATTTCTGCTTGAGGTCTTTCACCTGTGCACTTTCCAAAGTGGGGAGTCCTCTCAGGTGAATGGACAGTTAAATCAGTACCCTATGTACTATAGCTTCCCTTTCCCAAGGTTTTATCCCTTCTCATTTCCGCCTGCTTTTGGTCACTTCCTAGTGGCTACAAACAGATTTTTTTGTTTTCATATTTTAGCCCTATCCTTCTTTACGTAGTATTTATTCTGCTAAATTGTATTTGATTGTGACATACTTATTACATCCTATTGTCTCACCCAGAGCATTGTCATTTACATAGCAACTACTTAATAAATGTTGGTTTGCATTGTTATTTTTTTGAAGAGATAGGGTTTATGGTCTTCTACTCAAAAATTCATTTCTACTTTTTTTTTTATTAAATCATAATTGTGTACATTGGTGCAATCATGGGACACAATGTGCTGACTTCATATACAATCTGAAATATTTTCATCGAACTATTTGACATAGCCTTCATGGCCTTTTAATCACTGTATGAAGACATTTATATTCTGCATTTAGTAATTTTCACTTGTACCCTTCTAAGATGCATCGTAAGTGTGATCCCACCAATCACCCTCCCTCCACCCATTCCCCCTGTTGCCCCTTTCCCCATTTCTTGTGCTATAACTGGGTTTTAGCCTTCATATGAAAGCTATAGATTAGCTTCATAGTAGGGCTGAGTACATTGGATACTTTTTCTTCCATTCTTGAGATACTTTGCTAAGAAGAATATATCATTTCTACTTTTAGTATGCTACCCTATTAGCTAAAAAGAAATTGTTTTAGGTCAAAATTTAAGTATAATAATACTCCTTTCCAAATTTTTACCTTTGCAACATTTATTCTGAAGATGATTTTTATATTTTAATACTAATTTTAATTCATTTTAATGTTGACATATTATCATGTGATCTACACAACTGCTAAGGCGACTGCCTAAAACTATTGTACTTTCAATTAAAGTTGATATCAAAATATATTATTTTTGTATTATATAAAAGCAAAGTTACTTTTCTATGCAAAATAGAACAGAGGTATCTCTTTTTGTATAGAGTACTGATAGTTTCCAAGTTCTCTGTAGTGTGTGGTTGAGAAAATATCTTTGAACAATTTTGTTTTAAAAGAGGACTTTTTAATGCTGTTTTAAATTAGATTTTTCATGATCAGTCTATCAGGTCAACATTATATTAACAGAATTTTTGGAGAGGGTCATCTAATTTATCCTTGTTATCAAGTTAAGTATTCTCAACTCGTGGGGAAGTGACTATAGCCCTAATCTTAATAAGTTAATCCATTTTAAGTGTAATTTATGGACATTAACATGGTTTAGTATTAACTATATTGTATTTTCATACCATAGGGTGTATGTAAATGCAAAGAAGTATTATAAACTGGTTTCTTATAAATGGAATTTTTAGTTTGTATATAAATTCTATATTTATTGCAGGTGCCATTTCTGATCATAGTAAACTTACTATGTCAAACTCAAGAGTAGGTTATTTTATTTGTACCACAACAAACCATAGTTGGATTTGTTCATACTTAATGAATTTTTCTTTTTGATTACCTGAAAGACGTAAATTGTTCATTGAAGCTAAATAACTTCCTTTCCCCCCTTTTCTTCCTTTAGAATCGAGTTTCTTACTGGGAAATGCCCAGATTGTGGATTGGCCTGTAGTTTATAGTAATGACGGTTTTTGTAAACTTTCTGGATATCACCGAGCTGACGTCATGCAGAAAAGCAGCACTTGCAGGTAGGTACTCGAACAGCTCAGTGATTGCTTGTGAATGTAACCAAATGCTGAATGTGGTTAAAAGGCTTGGGCTTTCTTGGTCTCAGATATACAAACTACAGGGTTAAAAATTATTGGAATATTAAGGAGATTAAATTATCAATGGAGATAATTAAAGACTAAAATTGAGACTAAATTATCAGTGGAGATCTATAGATCAAGAGCCATTGGTGAGAACTTTTAGAAAGAGAAAGATTTTTACATGTCTGCAAACTAATTAATTCATTATTCAGTAAATATTTTTTGATTACTATGAGCCCAGAACTGGTGCAGATTGCAGGTACTTGCTGTATCAGGGAACCATTAATTTTTGGCACTAGCGTCTCTGGAGCAACCAAACCTGTCTTGAATAGGAGTAAACAGCCCCCAGCCAAGCAGCAGTTGTTTCTTGAGCATTTAAGGCACCTCAAGATAAAGTTCCTCCATGCTCTGCAAATCACATGTACTTTCTAGTGTTGGTACATTGGACCATTGCTATTTTGTTTGACTTACATAAAACAGAATCTGGCTTACTTTATTTATACCAACTCTTTTTAAGACATGTCATTTCTGTGAGTTTAAAGAGAATATTAAGAAAAAAAGGATTCAGAAAAAAGAAAAGGGAACCATATCAGGGACCAATTTGGAATCAAAAACTTTTCTACAATATTTCAGTAAGACCAGATGGGAGGGATGTTTTTTGCCTTGAATTATTTTTTTCTCTTACAGCTCTTAACTCTACTGAGCACTGAACCAAGTTATTTTAGAACTAAAAGGGATCTGATTTTTTTTTTAACTAGGCCAAATCCTGTTTTTTCAGATGAGAAAAACTGAGGTAGAGCCATGTTAAGGGATGTGCCCAGGGAAACACAGTGATTTATCTTTTTTCTACTTATTATGCTGAGAAGCATCCTATATAATTATATACATACGTAGTTGATCCTTGAACAAGGTGGGTGTGAACTACATGGGTCCACTTACAAGCAGATGTCTTTCAACCTAATGCAGGTGGAAAATACAGTATTGTAATGGGGCATGAGAAGCCTGTGTGTAGGGAGGGCTGATTTTTTGTTGATGTGGGGATTCCACTGAGCTGAATAGGGGACTTGAGTGTGTGAAGATATTGGTGTATATGGGGGTCTTGGCACCAAGCCTCCATGTATACTGAGAGACAACTCTGTTTTCTTTCTATACTTTCTATATTTGTGAGTATATATATGTATACACATACATACACATATATATTTTGCATCTTTGTGGAGGGCAGAGATTTCCTATTATACCATTGAGTCTAAACATATCCACATATAGGAATCACTTAAGCAGGTTTTACAAAACAAAGATTCCCACACCTCTTAAACCTACTCAGTCAGAAGCCCTTGAAGTGAGTGGGTGAGGTCAGGAGTCAGTATTTTAACCAATAACTTAGATCATTGTTCTCAACATTTTTTTTTATCTCACGGCACACTTGAACCCATAGTTAAACTTCCATAGCACACTTAAATTATGTTTATCCAAAAAAAAAAAAATAACCAGAAAAGACTGAAAAAAAAAGAATATGCTTTGAACTGCTTTTGAAACTAATTTAGTTAATGATCTTTAAAAATTTTCATGCACGCCTAACATCCTCTTCTGGCCCAGAACACTGGTTGAAAATCATCATGGCTGAGGGGTGGGCGTAGTGGCTCACACCTGTAATCCCAGCACTTGGGAGGCTGAGGCAGGTGGATCGCCTGAGCTCGCAGGTTGGAGACCAGCCCGAGCCAGAGCGAGACCTCATCTCTAAAAATAGCCAGGCTTTGTGGCGGGCGCCTGCAGTCCCAGCTACTTGGGAGTCTGAGCCAAGAGAATTGCTTGTGTCCAAGAGTTAAGGGTGACAAAATGAAATTCTGTCTCAAAAAAAAAAAAAAGAAAGAAAGAAAATCACTGTAGATGATTCTTACGTTTATCCTGCTTTGAGAAATAATCTGTTCAAACATCTTTCTTCCTTTATTTTCCCCCAAACATTAATTTTTCCCTCTGCTAAAGTTATTTCCACATTTAATCTTCATGCCCAGGTATGAAACTGGTAAATGGGAGTGTTGGAAAATGATGGTCCCTGGTTGGGAAAGTCCCTTTGAGAGCAGGATTTCCGTGGGCCTTTAACCATGGGGTGGGCATTTGCTGTCACACTAGCCCTGTCACCAGCGCGTGTCACCAGCACATGTATGCTGAGAACTGGGCGGGTGATGGTCTGTATGAAATATCGCAGCTCCCCTCTGCCCCAGCAGGGGTTAAGCTAGGAAAAGGTTAGTTTTATGGTAGATTATATCCTGTAAAACAGTTTTTGTAGAGAATTCCAGAAAACACAGATGCACTATACCTACTTTTTTTTTTTTTTAAATATATCCACTTTTTATTCTCCCACCTGGAGGTAAGTATAATTCTCCAAACAAGAAGTGTTTTCCTTTCTCTGACCCTCATGGTTGGGTGTGTGTGTTTCTGTGGCATCATCTTTTGGCCTTAAGCTAACTTGCCTTATCTCTTGGGATTTTATGCTTATTGTTTCTCTGTCATTTGTGAGAAGTATTCCTTTTCATATTTGAATAAATTTTGAAGTTTTGTTCCCATCTCTTCTTATGCCCCATGTATCTGCCCTATCTCTGGCTTGTTTTCTTCGGCAAGTACCATTTTTCGTATAATGGATTCATTAAAAAATGCTGGTATGTTACATTGCTATATTCTCTCCTCTGAAAGAGCTGCTTTTCCCCTCTTACCACAAGTCCCAGACTTTAAGTGCCTAAAAGGTAGGAATTCTGTTTTGCTCACTTTTCTGTGTGCCGCTGGATACAGTGTGGTGTTTTATGCCAGTGTTTGTTGAACGAGATTGGCTTATTTTGCAATAAATCCTAACCCAGGACTCAAATGCTTCTTTACAGCGTGTTGTATTTCCACCCAAGTGTTGCAGCCTTTGAGAGTAGTGAGTGAGAATTTTGGATTATGTTAGGCTTTTTTATAGTGAGAAAACTATAAAAAGATGTGCACAAGTCTTTCTCCAAGTTGTCTTCACTTTTCAGAGACAGTGTTTTGACAATGATATGTTCCCACCATAAACAATTATTACGTGCTTGTACAAAATGCCGAATGTGTTTGGCTAATCTAAACTTTGCAACCAGTTCGATGTCCTCGCAGTGAGGTGAAGACTGGCGTCCACCCTGTGTGCAAATGATACCTGAATGCTGCCAGGTTTTCTTGGGAGCATCACCTATTTTAATGTGTTTCCCTCCTTAAACGTCTTCATTTCCTTTTAAAATTAAACTATACACACTTTATGTTTGTTGCAGCATTATTTAAAAGAGGGAAGACCTGGTAATAATCTAAATGTCTAGTATTAGGTTTGTTAAAAAATATTATGGCAAAACCCTACTTTCCTAAGTTGCGTGTTGGAATGATGACGAGGGTGACAATACTTTATCATGTTAGAACCCCCAAATCAAAAAACCCACTAGTACCTTCCCCAGTTTATAAAACAGAATCTGCATCATGATTCTCATTCTTTAAATATAGCTTTTTAAAAATTTTCTCTATACATATACGTGTGTTTATTTGGTTTCAACTTTTTGCCTTCATGAAATTAAAGAGGCTTAAAATTTAATAACAATAACAATGTTAAGATAAGAACTAGAATTTCTAGTTTTTGTTCATGAGAACAAACATAAACAAAAAACCTTATCTTAAGATAAGAACTAGAATCTGTACACAACCATGATTTAATAAAAAAACAAAGATAAAATAAAAAAAGAACGAACGAAGATACATACATTCGGAAAAGAAATCAGTTGGATGCTACAATGAACAAAAACCTCATCTTAGAAGGGTACAGGTGAAACCTACTAAATTTAGAATATAAATGTCTGTACACAATAACTAAGAAAATGCCATGAATGCTAAGTCAACCAATTCGATGAAATATTTCAGATTGTATATAAAACCAACACATCGTACCCCATGATTGCATTTATGTACACAACCATGATTTAATAAAAAAAACCAAGGTAAAATAAATAAAAAAAAGAACGAACAAAGATAAATACATTCGGAAAAGAAATCAGATGATTGCTTCAATGAAACAGTGAGCAATAATAATAATAATAATGCAAAAAAAGTAACATTCACATTGTCAGATAAAAGTATGTCTATCATAGAATGCTTTGACTCTGAGGTTCAGTATGGACCTCAGGTTCATTCTTTAAATATAGCTTTTTAAAATTTCTTGAATAAATATGGAAAAGCCTTTGCCTCGGAGACATAAACAGATAGGGAGAAAAGAAGAAAATTATGTACACATTTAGAAATACAGGGTGAATGGTGGCTCGTAGTCATTACAGAATGTGGAATCACTGAATTCAGACTGAATATAAATCATTTGGTACTGAGAATAACCTTGTAAATAATTTGAAGAATTTTACTGATCTTAATAATGACAAGTTTTAGGCAAACTTAGGATAATAAGAAGGTACAAAGTAGAGAGCTTCATTTTATATAGGAAAATGCAGCCTGTGACACTCTTCAGGGTATCCATGAAGTTCATGTGCAATTTAAAATATGTAGTTGTCTATTTTAAATTGCACATGATCTGTGGATACCCTATACATATATCGGAAAAAAAGAATCATCATTGATGCTGTGTGATCAAATCAGGGTAATTAGGGCATCCAGACTGCAAGTATTTATCATTTTTTTGTGTTAGTAACATTTCAATTCTGTTCCTCTAGTTATTTTAAAACATATGATAAATTGTTAACGATATTCCTCCTATTATGCTACCAAATACTTGATCTAATTCAGTCTATCAAACTGTATTTTTGCATTCATTAGCTGTCACCTCTATCCCCCCTGCCCAGGACTCTTCCCAGCCTCTGCTAACCACCATTCTTCTCTCCACCTTGTCTTTCTGCATCTGGCTCATTTCACTCGACACAATGTCTTCCAGGTCTGTCTGTGTTGTTGCAAATGACAGGAGTTCATTGTTTTTCTGTGGCTGAATAATATTTCCTCATGTATATGTAACACGTTTTCTTTACTTTTTTTTTAACTTTGAAATATTAGGGGGATACAGATGTTTTTGGTTACACGTATCCATTTTGTCATGCTTGAGTCAGGGTTACAGGTGCGCCCATCACCCAGGTCATGTTCATCCATGTTCATCGTACCTGTTAGGTTTCTTTTCGTCCATCCCCTTCTCCCACTACCCCCTGCTTGTTTTCCACTGAGTTTTATTTCCTCTGCTCACATGTGTATCATCATATAGTTACAGTTTGATGACAGATACATGTGGTGTGTGTTTTTCCATTTTTTTTTTTTTTATTAAATCATAGCTATGTACATTAATGCAATCATGGGGTACAATGTGCTGGTTTTATGTACAATTTGAAATATTTTCATCCAACTGGTTAACATAGCCTTCTTGGCATTTTCTTACTTATTGTGTTCAGACCTTTATATTCTGCATTTAGTAAGTTTCACCTGTGCCCTTGTAAGATGCACCGTAGGTGTGATCCCACCAACTACCCTTCCTCCACCGACGCTCCTTCTCTCTTGTCTACGGCCATACCACCCTGAACGCACCCGATCTCGTCTGTTTTTCCTTTCTTAAGATACTTCACTGAGGATAACAGTCTTGATTTCCAGTGGCTGAGTAGTACTCCATAGGATACAGATACCAGATTTCGTTAATCTGCTCATGAATTGATGGGCAGTTGGGTCAGTTCCATGACTTTGCAGTCGTGAATTGTGCTGCAGTAAATTTTCAAGTGCAGGTATCTTTTTGGTACAATGACTTCTTTTCCTTGGGTGAATACTCAGTAGTGGGATTGCTGAATTACATGGTAGGTCTACGTTTAGTTCCTGAGGAATCTCGGAGTTTTTTTCATAGAGGTTGTACTAATTTGCAGTCCCACTAACAGGCTTTACGTGTTCCTTTCAGGCTGCACTCACACCAGCATCTGTTATTTTTGGACTCTTTCGCAAAGCCATTCTACCTGGGCAAGGTGATATCTCATTGTGGCTTTAATTTGCATTTCCCTGATAATTAGTGGCAGTGAGCATTTTTTCATGTGTTTATTGGCCATTTGTCTTTATTCATATATGGATGGACAGTTAGGTTGATTCCATATTATGGCTATTGTGAATAGTTCGTAGTATAGCAATAAACAGGACAGGGCAGATATCTCTTTGATTTACTCATTTCAATTTTTTTGAATATATGCCAAGCTGGATCAAATGGTGGTTCTATTTTTAGTTTTTGAGGTACGTCATACTTTTCTCTGTAGTGGCTAGATGAATTTACATTCCTACCTACAGGGCACAAGGGTTACCCTTTCTCCACATTCTTGCTTGCATACGTTATTCCTTGTATTTTCAATAAAAGCCATTTTAACTGGGGTGAGATGATGTCTCATTATATTTTTGATTTGCATTTTTCTGATGATTAGCGATGTTGAGCATTTTTTCATTTACCTGTTGGCCATTTGTATGTCTTCTTTTGAGAAATATCTATTCAGATCTTCTGCCCATTTTTGATTGGATTATTTATTTGTTTCCTTGTGAGTTGTTTGAGCGCCTTATATATTTTGGTTCTTAATCTCTTATCAGATGGGTAGTTTGGATATAATTTCACCTGTTCTGTGGGTTGTTCCCTCACTTTGTTAATTATTTTCTTTGCTATGCAGAACTTTATAGCTTGATGTGATCCCATTTGTCCATTTTTGCTTCAGTGCTTTTGAGATCTTAAGCAATCTTTGTGAAGACTGATTTTCTGGAATGTTTTCCCAATGTTTTGTTCTAGTAGTTTTGTACTTTCAAGTTGTACATTTAAGTCTTTAATCCATTTTGATTTGACTTTCGTATATGGCAAAAGATAGGGATCTAATTTCACTCTTCTGCACCCTGATATCCACTTTTCCCAGCACCAGCACCAGTGTATTAGAGAGACTTTCCTTTCCCCAGTATGTGTTTTTGGCACCTTTGTCAAAAAGGAATCCACTGCAAATGCATGCATTTATTTCTGTGTTCTCTATTCTGTTTCATTGGTTTCTGTGTGTGTTTTTTATGCCCATAGCATGCTGTTTTGTTTACTATCGCTTTGCAGTATAATTTGAAGTCAGGTAATGTGATTCCTTCATCTTTGTTCTTTTTTGCTGAGAATGGCTTTGGCTATTCTGAGTCTTTCATGGTTCCACATAAACTGTAGGATCATTTTTCCTATTTCTGTGAAGAATATCATTGGCAGGGAGGGTGGCACTTAAAACCATAAGATCTTATGTCGTGATTTTCGTTGTTGGATAGAGGGGTGAGGGCAGTTAGAAGGTAGGGAGGATTGAGGAGCAGATAGTTGCTTTCAAATATATTTATTTCTAGAAGGCCATCAATGACCCCTTACTAAAGCTATCAATTTAGACACTGAAGAAGAGCTATTAAGAGACATTTTATTGAATAGATTGCACAGGCAGTTTTATTAACGTGGAATTATCTCAGCACACAAGAGCACTTGACGTGTGATAGATGTTGGTCAGTCCAGGTCCATGTGGCTGAAAGCTGTGCCTCCCTTGGTGGCTCTGGGGACAAGTGTTGGAGGGCAGGTGCCCCGGTGACGTCTGTGTGTTGGAGAAGTCCAGTGTTATCTCTAGCTTTCCTTAATTACATGTCTTGGATGTAGCATTTATTACTCTGTCTAAATATGTTTAAAACCATATAAATTAATGGGTTGGGCAATCTTTTGGTTATGATGCACTTCATAAAGTAATGTCTTTAATTTTTTTTAAAAAAATAGCTCTTTTATATTTTAAAAGCTGTGTTCTTATTTATTTTTATTTTTCTTCCTTAACTCTCTTAGGCTTCCATTTTCCTTTTCTCTTCTTGATCCATTGACTACATATTTCAGGCCACCTGTCATTAACCTTTATACTATTCTGCTGTGGCCAGTTCTGAGCTGGAGATCACATTTATCAACTGTATTTAGTGAGTCTTTGCTGGTTCTTTTTTTTTTTTTAGAGACAGAGTCTCACTTTGTTGCCCTTAGTAGAGTGCTGTGGTGTCACAGCTCACAGCAACCTCCAGCTCTTGGACTTAGGCGATTCTCTTGCCTCAGCCTCCCAAATAGCTGGGACTATAGGCGCCCCCCACAATGCCTGGCTAACTTTGCAGATTCTTTGATGGAGCATTTGCTAGTCTGTGAACTCTGGCCCTAGACAGTATTACCAGTTAGTAGTGGTGACTGATGTGGTGTTTTAGTATAGGAATATTGTTGGTCATTTAGTACAGGGTAGGATGGTTGATGGTGTAAGATTCTTTTCTCCCTTGGAAGTCTTTCAACCACTATAACCATCCTTACTATGAAATGTCATAATGAGGCTTGCGTGTGAGATTTCAATGTCGGAAAAAGGGATCCCAGAATACATAAATCGCATTACTAATCAGAAACTTTGTACCCCCAAGTTTTCTAGGTCAGATACAGATGAAAGTAGCTGCCAGAAGTTTAGGCAAGCTGGATGTGGCTTAAACCAAGCCTGAAGAAAACTTACCACTTACTTCCAAGACTGAGTCTTACCACCAGCCAGTTGTGTGGCAAAAGAAGTGGTCTGATTATATAGCAGGTCCTGAGTGAGCTTATGCTTTTATCTCCTGGGCTCTGAAAGGAAGAAGTTTGCAGAAACATGTGCATCACCCTTTAGGACACAGCAACCCTGTGTGTTGGCAGAGGTGGCACAGTCTGTGCCCTAGAATTGTGTAGAAGCAAGAGAGTCAAGGTGAAGTTCTTCTAACTCCAAACATAAGAAGCATCCTAGTCATTTTTTAGTATAATATAATTTGTAACTTTGTGTATGTTATCCTTTAAATAGTCATCCTTTGATTTATAAAATTATCATCACTTTACCAATGAGGAAAGTATGGTCGGAGAAGTGATACAATTTTCTCAAGAATTACCCAGTTTGTAATAGTCCTCCAAGGGCAAGGGTTCTCTGTTACATTCTGACTGGTCAGTATTATAGCAGAGATAGATTGCTTCTAAGAATCCAATTTTATTTTCCCTTTAGTGAAAGAATAGAAGTCATTTGGGGAACTTGGCATTCTGTGTAAGAAAGCAAGTGGAAGTTATGTAATTTAAAAAATATTTCCATTATAGTATGGTCCTTGAGGGTTCTCAGCAAGACACCTGAAAACTGTATAAAAATATTACATATAGTTTCTAAAGCCCGATATTTACCATTTCTAAAATTTATGTCTTCTCAAATTTTATTAACCGTTCAAAGATTGAGTTTTGAGATTTGAATTTCAGCCATCCTAAGTCAGGCTTTGGGAAACTGTGATAAAGCATTCAATATTTACATGTGACAAAGCCCAGCAAGTAAACAAACGTGCCATATCCACAGAGAACGCAGACTCACCAACTTTGGATGAAAATAGTATTTTCAGGATTTGAATTAACTCCCAAAACACTTGCTTTGGGAGTATAGATAGTATATTTCAGACATTGAAATAAAAATAGACATATTACAGCCCATTTTGAAATATCTTTTATTATTTAACTGATGTAATTCATCACTTCAAGTATATCTTCTGTCACTGGAAATACATGGCATAATAAATTTAAAATGAAAAGTCTGCGTGGAACGATGTAAGGAATAAAAGACTAATCTTTTTTTTTGTTTATTGTTTTTCTGGTTTTAATTTCATTGATTTTTGCTCATATATTTTATTATTTCCTTCCTTTTGCTAGTTGTGAGTTTCGTTTGCTGTTACTATTTTACATATAGATTTAAGGTGGAAACTTAGATTATTGATTTGGGACATTTCTTCTTTTCTAATATAAGTACTTCCCCCCTACATTTTTTTTTGAGACAGAGACTCACTCTGTCACCCTTGGTAGAGTGTCATGGCATCATAGCTCACAGCAACCTCGAACTCTGGAGCTCAAGCTGTCTTCTTGCTTCAGTTTTTCATTTTTTTAATTTTATTTTTATTATTTTTTATTGTTTGGGATTCATTGAGGGTACAAAGAATTAGGTTACACTGATTGCATTTGTTAGATAAAGTTCCTCTTATAATTGTGTCCCACCTGCAAGAGGTGTGCCATACACCATGACACCCCATCCCCCTCGTCTTCGCCTCTCCCCACTTCCTCATTCCCCTACCCCACCCCGTGTATAGCTCATCTACTGCCTTCATATTAGAATAGAGTAAATTTGATTCTTGCTTTTACATTCTTGTGATGCTTTACTAAGAAGAAGGTGTTCCACCTACATCCAGGTTAATACAAAAGATGTAAAGTCACCATCTTTTTTACTGGCTGAGTAGTATTCCATGGTGTACATATACCACAGCTTGTTATACTCCTGGGTTACTGGGCATTTAGGCTGTTTCCACATTTTGGTGATTGTAAACTGAGCTGCAATAAACAGTCTAGTGCAAATGTCCTTATGATCAAAGGATTCTTTTTCTTCTGGGTTGATGCCTACTAATGGGATTGCAGGATCAAATGGGAGGTCTAATTTGAGTTCTTTGAGGATTCTCCATACTTCCTTCCAAAAAGGTTATATTAGTTTGCAGTCCCACCAGCATGTAAAAGTGTTCCCTTTTCTCCACATCCATGCCAGCATCTGTCCCTTTGAGACTTTGTGATGTGGGCCTTTCTCACTGGGGTTAGGTTATATATCAGGGTGGTTTTGATTTTCATTTCTCTGATAATTAGGGATGATGAGAATTTTTTCATATGTTAGCCATTCATCTGCCTTATCTAGAGTAGTTTTTATTCATGTCTCTTGCCCAGTGATACATGGGATTGTTAGGTCTTTTTTTGGTGATTAATTTGAGTTTTCTGTAGATTTTAAGTTATCAACTTTTTGTCTGTTTCATAATATGCAAATATCCTTTCCCATTCTGAAGGTTGTCTGTTTGCTTTGGTTGTTGTTTCCTTAGCTGTACAGAAGCTTTTCAGTTCAATTAAGTCACATTTGTTTATTTTTGTTGTTGTTGCAATTGTCACAGAAGTCTTCTTCATAAAATCTTTCCCTGATATCTTCAAGCGTTTTCCCCACACTTTCTTTGAGGATTTTTATTATTCCATGCCTCAGATTTAAATCTTTTATACATCTTGAATCAATTTTTATAAGTGATGAGAGATGCAGGTCCAGTTTCAGTCTTTTACATGTGATTATTGAGTTCTCCCAACACCATTTATTGAATAGGGATTCTTCCCCACCCCCGACCCCCCGGTATGTTCTTGTTTGGTTTATCAAAGATCAAGTGGCTGTAAGAGGTTAGTTTCATCTCATGGTTTTCTGTTCAGTTCCAAATGTTAGTGTCTCTATTTTTGTGCCAATACCATGCTGTTTTGGTCATGATAGCCTTGTAATATAGCTGAAAGTCTGGTAGGGTGATAGCCCCAGCTTTGTTTTTATTACTAAGAATTTCCTTGGCTGTATGGAGATTCTTCTGGTTCCACACAAAACAAAGATTTTTTTTTTAAATCTTGAAAGTATGATGATGATATTTTAATGGGGATGATATTTTAATGGGGATTGAATTGAATGTGTAGATTGCTTTGGGTAGTGTAGACATTTTGACAATGTTGATTCTTCCCAGCCACGAGCATGGTAGGTTCTTCCATTTGTTAATATCTTCTGCTATTTCTTTTCTGTGGGTTTTGTAATTTTCTTTGTAGAGGTCCTTCACCTCTTTTGTTACACATATTTTTAAATATTTCATTTCTTTTGAAGCTACTGTGAAGGGAATTGTGTCCTTGATTAGCTTCTCATCTTGGCTGTTACTGGAATGTATAAAGGCTACTGATTTGTGGGCATTTATTTTATATCCTGAGATGTTGCTGTATTTTTTGATCACTTCTAGGAGTCTTCTGGCTGAGTCTTTGGGGCTGTCTAAGTATAAGATCATATCATCAGTACAGAGTGAGAGTTTGACATCCTTTGCCCCCATTTGGATGCCCTTTATTTCTTGCTCTTGCCTGATTGTATTGGCTAGAATTTCCAGCACTAATTTGAAGAGTAGTGCAATAGAGGACAATCTTGTCTAATTCCAGTTCTAAGTGGAAAAGCTTTCAGTTTTACTCCATTTGTATAATATTAGCTGTGGCTTTGTTGTAGATGGCCTTGATCAGATTCAGAAATGTGCCACCTATGCCTATATCCTTAAGTGTTCTAATTAGAAAAGGATGCTGAATTTTATCGAATGCTTTTTCTGCATCTATTAAGAGGATCATATGGTCTTTGGTTTTGCTTCTGTTGATATGGTGAATTATGTTTATGGACTTGCATATGTTAAACCAGCATTGCATACCTTGGATGAAACCTACTTGATTGTGATGAATGATTTTTTTTTTAATGTGTAGCTGTAATCCATTGGCTAGGATTTTATTGAGAATTTTTGCATCTGTATTCATTAATGAAACGAGTCCAAAATTCTCCTTTTTAGTTGGGTCTTTTCCTGGTTTTGGTATTAGGGTGATGTTTGCTTCATAGAACATGTTGGGGAAGATTATTTCCTTCTCAATGCTTTGGAATAATTTCTGCAGTATGGGTATAAGCTCTTCTTTGAAGGTTTGGTAGAATTCTCGTGTGAAGCCATCTGGAGATTTTTTATTGTTTCTTTGATCTCAGTTCTTAGGGAGAGGGTGTGATTTCAGGTATTGATCTATGTGCTCCACACTGTCAAATTTCTGGGAATAGAGTTCCTTTTAGTACTCAGAGATGATCTCTTATATGTCTGAGTCATGAGTGGTCATCTCCCCTTTATCATTTCTGATTGAGGTTGTTAGAGATTTTACTTTTCTGTTTCTAGTTAACCTGGCCAAAGGTTTATTGATTTTATTACTTATTTGAAAACCAACAGTATGTTTTGTTAGTTTTCTGAATGACCCTTTTGCTTTCAATTTCATTCACATCTCTGGTTTAATTTTGAATGAATTTCAATTTCATTCACATCTCTGGTTTAATTTCTTCTGCTGGTTTTGGGATTAGATTGTTCTTCTTTTTCCAATTCCATAAGATGGTCCATAAGTTTGTTAATGTGCTCTCTTTCTGTTTTTTGAATGTAGGCATCTAACGCAATAAATTTCCCCCTTAAGACTGCTTTTGCTGTATCCCACAGGTTTGGTAACTTGTGTCTTCATTGTTGTTACGTTTGAGGAACTTAACTATTTCCTCTTTCATCTCTTCCTGAACCCACCTATATTCAGGATAATGTTTAACTTCCAGGTCTTTGGTGTGGATGAACGTTTTTGTTGGAGTTGAGTTCCATCTTTATTGCCTTGTGGTCTGAGAAGATGCAAGGTGTAATTTCTATTCTTTTAATTTTGCTGAAGTTTGATTTGTATCCTAGGATGTGCTTGAATTTGGAGTACGTACCATGGGCTGATGAGGAAAATGTATATTGCTTAGCTTTGGGATGGTGTGCTCTGTATATGTCTATTAATCCCATTCGTTCTGGGGGTTAATACATTTAAGTCCTTTGTATTTTCACTTAGTTTCTGTTTAGAGGATTTGTCCAGTTCTCTCCGAGGGATGTGGTGTTAAAATCCCCGATTATTATGATGTTATGGGATATCATATTGCTCAGACCTGTTAAGGTCTGTTTCATAAATCTGGGAGCATTTAAGTCAGGTGCATAAATACTTAAAATTGAAATGTCTTCTTGTTGTATTCCTTTGACCAGTATAAAGTGTGCATCTTTGTCTTTCTTAACTTTAGTTGCTTTATATTTGCTTGTATCTGTAAAGAAGATTGCAACCTCTCCTTTCTTCCGATTTCCCTTTGCTTGAAATAGTGTTTTCCATTCCTTAACCCTGAGTCTTGATTTGTCCTTCAGGGCTAGGTGTGTCTCCTGAAGATAGCATATGGATGGTTTGTGCTTTTTTATATAATCAGCCAGTCTGTGCCTCTTCAGAGTTGAGTTCAGCCCATTGACATTTATTGAGAGAATTGATAGTGTGTTAGAGTTCTGTTCATCTTATTTTGTGAAAGTTCATTGTGCAGTTTTATCCTTTGCACCATTTTGGAAGCTCTGTTTTGACCTTTGGCTTCTGGGTGTTTACTTTGCTGTGGTCCATTTTGGTGGTCAGTGTTAATAATAGGTCAGTATTTCCTGTAGAGCTGGTCTTGTTGTGGTGAATATCCTCAGCGTTTGTATATCCACAAAAGATTTTATTTTTTCCATCAATTTTGAAGCTTAGTTTAGTAGGATGCAGAATTCTGGGCTGAAAATTGTTTTGTTTAAGCATGTTGAAAATGGATGACCATGCTCTTCTGGCTTGGAAGGTTTCATTTGAAATGTCTGCTATCATCCTAATGGCTCTGCCTCTGTAGGTCAGTTGGTGCTTACTCCTGGCTGCTTGCAGAAGTTTTTCTTTCACCTTGACTTCGGACAGGTTCATCACAATGTGTCTTAGAGAGGCTCTGTTTGAGTTGAATGACCCAGTGTTCGATATTCATCTGAAAAGAGTGTTGTGGGGTCTTTAGTAAAACTTGGAAAGTTTTCATTTATGATACTCTTCAGTAGGGTTTCCATTCCTTTGGACAATCTTCTTTTCCTCCAGGAATCCTTATTATGTGTATGTTTGACATTTTATGGAGTCTCATAATTCTCTAAGCACCTGCTCTGTTTTCTCTCTCTTCTTTTCTGCCTCTTTAACTACCTGGGTTAACTCAAAAGCTTCATCCTCTAGCCCTGAGGTTCTTTCTTCTCTGTGGTCTAACCTGTTTTTGATACTTTCTACTGCATCTTTATATTCCCTGATTGTCTCTTTCATTTTCTTAAGCTCTGCCATATCCTTTCTATATTCTACATATTTCTTGTCTGTCTTTTGGTTCTGTCTTTCTATTTTCTATTCCCCCTTTTTATTGTCTTTATCACGTATTTTAAATTCCCTTTCTGTCAAGTCCATTAATTCTTTATAGGTGGAGTCTTCTGCAGTAGATTCCTCATGGTCCCTTGGGGGAGTTCCTCTGTTCTGGTTTTTCCATGTTTTTTGAATTTTTCTGTTGGTTTCTCCTCATGTGTTCTTTCTTCTTGTTCACCTCTTTGTTCTCCTTTATCCTTCTCTCTGCCTCCTTTGTTTTGAACAGAAGTCCTTGCTCTTGATGACAGAATGTTGCAGTGTGTCACCAGGTCATCAGGTGGTGCTGTGATTTTTTTAGGAGACAGAGAGCATAGCCTATGGTCCTTCTTCCAAACTTAGTTGCCTTGGTGATAATCTGAATGTTTCCTCAGCATTCAGACCCTGCTGGGTTGGGATCTTAAAGCTCACAAGAATCCTTCAGGGCCAATTCTCACAGTGCCCCCTGACTCCAGTTCCCATGGGTTGTGGGGCCTCTCAGCCTGTCCCAAGAGTGGAGTTCTGATCTTGGCAGGCAGAATTAAGATGGCTGTGCTTTAGGCCCCTGCTAAGACCTTCTCATGACCTTCCCACATTGGCAGCCATCTGGCCACCTAGACCTCAGTATGGCTGTCTCACCAGCCATCGAACCTATGGCAAATCCACTCCAATCAGCATTTAAATCTGGTTGCTGTATAGTGTTCAAGTCTGCCCACTCTTCCAACCTTTCCACTCAATGTGCAGTTTCCCCAAACAACTGAAAAACTCCATCCCAGGCCTCTTTGGGGGGCCAGCTGTTCCCAGCCAGTTGCCATCACCTGCCTAATTCATCAGATTTCCACACTGCAGATTATACCTTGTATCCAGCTCACCACCTCCTCACTGTGCTCCCTGAGCTGTGACTCTGGGTAAAGTCCCTGTGCCATGTATGGCTGGGTTCTCTCTTTTCCCCTAGTTGTTCTAGGAGAGGTTAGCTGAATGATCTCGGTCCATCATCTTACTCCACCCCCAAAAGGACTATATGTTTTCAAAAAGCATTTATATTTTTCATAATCTTGGATATTTTTCCTTAAATGTCTTTGTTTTCCTAGGATCAGCAATTTTTGCATTGGTAGAACTTAACTAATGAAGATGTATTATAGAATATATGTAGTTTATTTGAAAAATTGCTTTTTTGTTTTCATCTTCTCTTCAGAATTTTAGCTGCATGAGACCCGAAGTTGTATTAAGTAAATTCCTCAAAGAGTTTCTTTATTTAAAAATTTTAAATTATGACTTATTTTTTGATCCTATTAGAATTATTTTTTTCATAGTTTTTTGCTACGTGCTTGGAATTATTGTGTCTCTGTTTATTAAACTGTCATTTAGTAGTAAAATTAAAATGGTCTTTTATTTTTGAGACTTTAATATTTCATTAGTTTAACTGCCTCTGTCTTTTCTTATCTTTTTTTTTAATTGTTGGGGATTCATTGAGGGTACAAGAAATTAGGTTACACTGATTGCATTTGTTAGGTAAAGTTCCTCTTACAATTGTGCCTTGCCCCCAAAACATGTGTCACACACCAAGACCCCCCTTTCTCTTTCTCTGTTCTCCCCTTCCCCTATCCCCACAGTGTCATTAATTGTCATAAATTGTCCTCATATCAAAATCAAATACATAGGATTCATGATTCTCCATTCTTGTGATGCTTTACTAAAAATAACAAAGGATGTGAAAGATCTCTATAAAGAGAATTACGAAACTCTGACAACAGAAATAGCTGAAAATGTTAACAAATGGAAAAAACATACCATGCTCATGGCTGGAAAGAATCAACATTGTTAAAATATCCATAGTACACAAAGTAGTATACAAATTTAATGCAATCCTTATCAAGGCACCACTGTCACACTTTAAATATCTGAAAAAAAATAGTACTTCATTTTATATGGAACCAGAAAAAACCTCGAATAGCCAAGACATTACTCAGAAATAAAAACAAATCAGGTGGAATCACGCTACCACACTTCAATCTATACTATAAATTTGTAGTGATCAAAACAGCATGGTACTGGCATAAAAATAGAGAGGTAGATGTATGGAACAGAATTGGGAACCAAGAGATGAACCCAGACACTTATCGTCATTTGATCTTTCATAAGCCCATCAAAAATATAAATTGGGGGAAAGATTCCCTGTTTAACAAATGGTGCTGGGAGAACTGGCTGGAGACTTGTAGAAGACTGAAACTGGACCCACACCTTTCACCATTAACAAAAATTGACTCTCACCAAATAAAAGATTTAAACTTAAGACATGAAACTAAAGATTCTTGGAGAGAGTGCAGGGGAAACCCTTGAAGAAATTGGTCTGGGAGAATGTGACCTTTACAGACACATGAAAAAATGCTCATCATCTTTAATCATCAGAGAAATACAAATCATAACCACTTTGAGATATCACCTAATTCCAGTAAGAGTGGCTCACAAAACAAAATCCCACAACTACAGATGTTGGCATGGATGTGGAGAAAAGGGAACACTTCTGCACTGTTGATGGGAGTGCAAGCTAATACATCTCTTTTGGAAAGAAGTATGGAGAATACTCAGGGATCTAAAAGTAGAACTGCTGTTTGATCCTGCAATTCCTCTATTAGGTGTATATCCAAAAGACCAAAAATCACTTTATAACAAAGATATTTGCACCAGATTGTTCATTGCAGCTCAATTCATAATAGCCAATTCATGGAAGAACCCAAGTGCCCATTGACCCATGAATGGATTAATAAATTATGGTATATGTATACCATGGAATTCTGTGCAGCCTTAAGAAAGATGGAGACTTTACCTCTTTTACGTTTACATGGATGTAGCTAGAATACATCCTACTTAGCAAAGTATCTCAAGAATGGAGGAAAAAGTATCCAATGTGCTCAATATTATTATGAAACCAATTTATAGTCACTTACACTTTCATATGAAGAATAGATCACAGCTACGGCTCAGGATGAAGGAGGGGGGAGGCCAGATAGAATGTGCTGGGTAGTATTCCTTCTTTTTCTATATTTTGGAAGAGGTTTAGTAATATAGGTACTAGTTCTTCTTTAAAGGTTTGGTAGAATTCTGACGTGAAGCCACCTGGTCCCGGGCTTTTCGTTTTAGGGAGATTTTTTATAGTTGATGCTATTTCAGAACTTGATATAGGCCTGTTCAACATTTCCACTACATTCTGGCTAAGTCTTGGTAGGTGGTGTGCTTCCAAGTTTTGGTCAATTTCCTTCAGATTTTCATATTTCTGAGAGTAAAGTTTCTTGTAATATTCGTTAAGGATTTTTTGAATTTCTGAGGGGTCTGTTGTTATTTCGTCTTGACCTTTTCTGATTGATGAAATTAGAGATTTTAACCTTTTTTTCCTGATTAGGTTAGCCAAAGGATTATCTATTTTATTGACCTTTTCAGAAAACCAACTTTTTGATTTATTGATCTATTGTATAATTCTTTTGTTTTCAATTTCATTTAATTCTGCTCTAATTTTGGTTATTTCTTTTCTTCTGCTTGGTTTGGGATTGGAATTTTCTTCCTTCTCCAGTTGCTTAAGATGTCCCAGTAAGTTGTTAACTTCCTCCCTTTCTGTTTTCTTGAGGAAGGCTTGCAGTGCTATAAATTTCCCTCTTAGGACTGCCTTTGCAGTATCCCAGAGGTTCTGAGAATTAGTGTCTTCATTGTCATTTTGTTCCAAAAATTTGGTAATTTCCTTCTTAATCTCGTCTGTGACCCATCTTTCCTTCAGGATAAGGTTATTTAATTTCCATGTTTTTGTATGAGTATGCAGCTTCCTGTTGTTATTGAGTTCAAGTTTTATTCCAAGATGGTCAGAGAAGATGCAAGGAATAATTTCTATTCTTTTAAATTTGCTGAGGTTAGACTTGTGACCTAAGATGTTATCGATTTTGGAGTATGTTCCATGGGCTGATGAGAAGAATGCGTATTCAATTTTATTAGGATGAAATGTTCTATAGATGTCTGTCAAATCCAGTTGTCGAATGGTTAAGTTTAAATCTAAAATTTATTTACTTAGCTTCTTTTTGGAGGATCTTTCCAACACTGCTAAAGGAGATTTAAAATCTCCAACTACTATGTAGCTGGAGGAAATCACGTTACTCATGTCTATTAGAGTTTTTCTTATAAATTGAGGTGCATTCTCGTTGAGTGCATAAATATTAATAACTGAAATCTCATCATATTGAGTAGTACCTTTAAAAAATATGAAATGTCCATCTTTATCATTCTTTACTTTGGTTGGTTTAAAGCCTATTGTATTTGCAAATACAATTACAACACCTGCTTTTTTTCTTTCCATTTGCCTGAAATATAGATGACCATCCCTTCACCTTGAGTCTAAATTTATCTTTTA
Organism: Perodicticus potto; assembly: GCA_963574655.1. Classification (NCBI taxonomy): domain Eukaryota; kingdom Metazoa; phylum Chordata; class Mammalia; order Primates; family Lorisidae; genus Perodicticus; species Perodicticus potto. Next base: position 36,951 of record CAUYRH010017064.1, read on the forward strand.
AGGTAAGGTGAGATTCTTGTATGCAGCAGCTTTCTGGTCTGACTTTTTGTATCCAGTCAGCCAACCTATGCCTCTTTAGAGGACAATTTAAACCATTCACATTAATTAAAACCAATGATAAATCTCCAGAAAGTCCAGTGGACATTTTTAATCCTTTCATCACTGTGGAAGTTGAAACTTGATAAAACATTCCTGGATGAGTTTACTTTTGTGGTGGAGGATTTTGCTGGTCATTGTGGAGGATAGGTCTGAGAATATCCTGGAGAGCTGGTTTAGTTATAGCAAATTTCTTCAACATGTGGATGTCGTTGAAGTATTTAATTTCCCCATCATAAATGAAACTCAGTTTAGCTGGGTAGAGGATCTTGGGTTGAAATTTATTTTGTTTTTGTTTTGGGAGAAGCTCGGTAGTGTGGCACGCCCAGATCAAGCAGCAGGGTGTGGGATGGGGCACCCGGTGGCCTTTGTAAAGGGAGCCCGTGTCTCCAGCAGTCTCTGGCTGAGAGGAGGGCTCTGGAGGGAGGGCATGGGTTGCTCAGCCTCCTAAGTCCCTGACCAGACAGCTGGTGGTCGGAGGCAGAGAGGTTAGAGGAGGAGATGGGTTGTGTGGCTCCTGGAATTCCTGGCCCAGGCAGGCAGGCAGAGGCCTGGCAGGTTCCTGGCGTAGTCCTTGGCTGGTGTTGGTGGCAGGCAGAGGCCCGGCATCGGGGTCCCAGCAGAGTCCCTGGTCATAGCAGGCCAGGCAGCCAGTCAAGGCCTGGCAGAGTCCCTGGCTGCTGCAAGCGGAGGGCTGAGTCCTGGAAGGCACAGAGGGCACGGATCAGAGTTGTGCGGAGGTCCCGGCAGGCTGCAGGCTGAGGCCGGGTGGGGCACAGATGGGTGCCACATGGCAGTCCCTGCGGACTTCCTGGCTGCTGCTGGCAGAGGGCTAATGCCTGGCGGGGTGCCAATCGGGCTGCACGTGGGTCCCAGAGAAGTGGAGTTCCTGGCTGCTGTGGGCGGAGGGCCTGGGGCACGGATCGAATCCTGGTGGGGGTCCTGGTGGACTGTGAGCTGAGGCCCGGCAGGGCACAATTCAGCACTGCACGGGAGACCTGGAGGACTTCCTGGCCACTGCTGGCAGTGGGCCAAGGCTTGGGGGAGTTCCTGGCCACTGGTGGCGTGGATCAAGGCCCTGTGGGGTTCCCTGTGGAGTTCCTGGCCACTGCAGGAGGCAGGCTGAGGCCCAGTGGGGCACAGATTGGAGCTGCTCTGGGGTCCTGGCAGCGTCCCTGGCCTGGGGGCCAGCTGGGACTTGGTGGGGCCCCAAGTCTCTTACCTGGCGGGCTGCCTCATCTGACAGATAGGGAGGGTGGGCGCTGCTCAAGTCCTCCTCCCTCAGTTTCAGCAGAGGTCAGGCTTCTGGTGGGTCAGGTAAGGGGGGAAGGGTGTCCTGGAAGTTCAGAATGGCGGAAAACTTTAGTTCAGTTTTTCGCCTGAAGCTTGGTTTTTGGACGTTGCAGCTTGCCTCAGAGGTGACCTGCGGCTATCACTTCTCTCTTTCTCGGCTGGGCTCCCAGTGTTCATCTCAATTGGGCAGTTTCTGGAGGTTATCTTTCTTTTTGGACAGGAGCCTCTCTCGGAAGCTGCTTCCAGTCGGCCATCTTGCCCCTCCTCCCATAGGACAGTTTTTATGTAGTGTGGTCATTCTCTCCTTCACATATGTTTTGTTTTGTATATTCTTTTAGCCATGGTAATAGTATATGTCTCCTTGAAGATGGAAGTTTTACTTTCTTCCCATTAGCCACTCTTGTATAATAATTACCATAAGAAAAATCCTCTGAAATAATGAGAATGCCAGTGCATTTTATATATATAATATACAGCCTAAGTGGTAGTTTGGAAGCATAAAAAAGACCATGCAAGCTGAAACCTTGCAATATGATCTGACATGCAAAAAATTATGATTGTTTTGTCATCTTTAAAATCATCAAAACTTGGAAAACTCTTATTGTTGATTAGATGTGGAGGGCGATTAAAAGGATAGTAAAGTAATGTTCATACACTGGGACTTAGAACATTAGAAATATTGAGCATTTCTTTACTTCGTGAAATCCTTGCTGCCAGTCATTGGAACCGTAGTTGTCTTCTCCCTTCTTGTAATATAACTTATGATATAAAGAGAGTGTCTTTGTGTCTCTTAGCCATTGTCATATCCCTTTCTAAGTTTGAATCAGTTTCAGAATTTAATCCTGTCACTTTCATTACCGTAAACTATCTAGTAGAACTCCTTAACTCCTTATCTACTAGATAGTAACTATCTAGAACTCCTTTAATGCAAAGTATATTTTGCTGGTGTTGCTTCCTCTGGGAACCCTTGGTCCATTCTCTCACAACCACTTTCCTGATTTGTGAGTTCACCTATAGCTGCCTGTCTAGAGACGTTCAAATGACACCAGTGTCCACATTTTTACGGCCATCTGTTTCTTCCATAACTTCATTTATGTTCAATTTGAATTTCCCTTCCAGCATCATCATTTTTTAATATCTTTGGTAGATGCTTTAATCTATGTTGAGTAGTATCTGGTTTTCATGGTCCACGTTTATAAAGTGTCACGTGGGTTTATCACTGAGAGACAAGGAAGCATCGTGACTACATGCTTTGCTGTCTGTACGTGGACTGAATTAATAGCTGTATGGTCACCAATACTGATAGGCTTTGCAAGAAGTGGTTGGTCACTGGTCATGGTATGAATCTATTATTGGGTATTGCTTTATAGACTTCAGAGCCCGCAGAATAGTTTGTACATTGTACAGTTAGTTACAGTTAACAGACTGTGGTAGCTGTAATTTGAACTGTGTTGTTATAAAACTGATGTTATGTAACTAAACCCTGGTCTTTGAAATCTGTGCTTATCACTAAGGAAGGCAAGAATGGCTCTTCTCTTTTCTGTCTGACTTCTAGCTTATTTAAACAGAAGTTTAATAATCATGATTAAAACGTGGTTTAAGAACAGGGGTGAACAAACTTTCTTCTTTTCTGCTGCATGTCAGAAGAAGAGGACTTGTCTTGGGCCACACATTAAATGCACAAGCACTATTGAGAAAGCTGATGAGCTAAAAAAGGTCTGTGCACACCACTCATGGTATCTGGTGCCAGAGATAAGGAAAACAGACCTCTAATAATCTGCATGCAACCTGCGGGCTCTGTACTCCCAGCCACGTGGGAGGCTGAGGCAGGAGGATTGCTTGAGCCCAGCAGCTCAAACTTGCAGTGACCTATGTTTGTGCCATTGCACCCTAGCCTTGGTGACAGAGTGAGGCCCCATCTCTAAATAAAACCAAATAAACCAAACAAACCCCTTCCCACTCCCTAGAAAACATAGTTTTAATTCATCATGTAGGAGCAACATTGTATTTCACAACCGTATTTGACTACTTAATCAAAGACAGATATATGATTTCTATGTAGCATTATTTGAAGGGCAACTGAAATGGATTGTTTGTTTTTCTTTTTTCCCCACCAGTTTTATGTATGGTGAATTGACCGACAAGAAGACCATTGAGAAAGTTAGGCAGACTTTTGACAACTACGATTCAAACTGCTTTGAAGTTCTTCTGTACAAGAAAAACAGTAGGTATCAAAATTACCAGTGCGATAGACCCACTGTTTATTAATGCTGTGTTTCGGTAAGTGGCCATTGACCTGAACTGTAGAGAGAGAGTAAAATTTATGTTGTTCTTCTCTTGACAGGGACAGAGGTTACTGGTGAAAGTAGATAACAAAATCAATAAATGATTCTACTTATGAGAAGCGTCCTTTTGAGGAATGGGAGAAAAATTTTAAATGTGACCTTTTTGTATGATAAAGATCTCATAGGTACATGACGACTAAAAATGCCAGAGGGGCGGCACCTGTAGCTCGGTGGTGCGGGTGCTGGCCACATATAGTGGGGCTGGCAGGTTGGAACTCTGCCTGGGCCTGACAAACAGCAGTGACAACTATAACAAAATAATAGCAGGGCGTTGTGGCGGGCACCTGTAGTCCCAGCTACTTGGGAGGCCGAGGCAAGAGAATCACTTGAGATAAAGAGTTTGAGGTTGTTGTGAGCTGTGGTGCTGTGGCACTCTACCCAGGGCGGCATAGTGAGACTCTGTCTCAAAAAAAAAAAAAAAAAAAATGAAAAGACAGAGACATTTATTAACCACTTGTGGTTAAAGGAAAAGGTAATTGGTAATGCTGGGTGTGTGTAGTTATCTGTTTACACAAACATAGATCGCATGTGACACGGGAATACTTGTTTGCTACGGAGGTGAATCCTTTGCCAGACCTAGACTGTTTAGTGTGGAAGGCTATCAGAAGTAGTAACTAATTTCAGAATGGGCTATTCACATTGGGAAAATTTGTAGTGATTGTTGTGAACTGTTCTCTAAAATGAGATTTGTGCCTGTTAAAATGTTCATTATACAATCACATAATGTCTCGTGACACAGACTTTCCATCAGAATTTGGAGGCAAACAAACAAATAAGCAAATGGTATCTCCTTTCTAACTCACTTTCTTTGCTTGGTTACTTACTTTTACCTCTTTTTGCTGCTTTCCCAGATTCTGCTTTCTTTCCTTTTGGAAATGAGCAGTCACTTCCTAAGATGGGTCAATTTATTTAGCATTAATGGTAAATGATAGCAAAGTCCATTGTCATCTTCAGTGGACATTGACGGTTACTAAATTCTTCTTAAGTTTGGGAAATATTTAACATCATCAGGAAACACTTTTTTCATGATTAGTGGCCTGTTGGATTGTGGAGCATGAAGTATCATCTCCATTTTCCTCTCCATTATCTATGGAATATTTGAAATTAAAATAAGATTTTTATTTTTGTTATAATAGACTTTTGTTATGACTAACAAAGGCACCTGAGAATGGGAGCATTTGTCTTTATTTAATTAATTAATTTTCTTTTTTCTGAGGCAGAGTCTCACTTGGTTGTCCTTGAAGAAGAGCCGTGGTGTCACAGCTCACAGCAACCTCAAACTTTTGGGCTCAAGCAGTTCCCTGTCTCAGCCTCCCGAGTACAGGCGCTGACCACAATGCCTGGCTGCTTTTAGAGATGGGGCTCACTGTGGCTCAGGCTGGTCTCAAACCTGTGTGGTCCCGCTATCCATCCTTCTCAGCTCCCCAGAGTGCTAGGATTACAGGTGTGAGCCACCGCGCCTGGCCGGGAACATTTGTCTTTAGTTGTTTTACCTGAGGGAGGTCTTACCATCTTATCTTTCCTTTTAGAATTAAGGCCAAAGAGATATTTCAGTTTGACGTCATAGCTAAATGTCATTTGGCTCATCACCTCAAAAGCAAACCGTTCCAAATGATCATATCTGTCCTCTACAAGAAAAAAGCTATGGATATTTTCTGGGTCTTTTTTTACCAGTACCAAATCCATATTGATAATCAATAAGAGATCTGTATACCAGTAAGTCTTCCATTTTCAAATAGGTTTGCTACACGTATTCCTTGAATGACTTACCCATGTGCCCTTAGTTTAGCACATAACATCAGAATATTCCATATTACTTATATTACTAAGGTCACTCTGACATGTAAGCAGAATAATCAAATCTTTGCCTGATACTAAATCAACAAAGGCAAATCCGTAGTTGCCGAATTTCTCAAAAATACCTTAGTGGAGTATGTGTTTTGTTTATATCATGTTTCAAATCATGTTAATAATTACTTGAATTTTACATTTCCAAAAGCCTCCTTTCAGCATGGTTTATATATTTTATATACCTTGTGAACGGTAAATTAAAAGTCTCCTTTCTGTGTATTAACCCCCATTAGGTTTTGTTTTATTTTTTACTTTAATAATAAGCACAGGTATTACTTATGTATTATAAAAGAATTCTACCATTTAAAAGCAACTTTAAAACAATCTGGTAAATGGTTGGCTGAAAGCTTTGAACATGAATTTAAAAATTATATTTTTATGACTTTTTAAAAATGTTCAATAGAAAAATTCACGTGTCCATAGAAAACAATTTTGGGAATGCCTGAATGCCAAGCCCTCCCAGTGTTTCCGTTAAGTCATTAGGTTAAACCCCATTTTGCAAATGGGGGTATTGAGGTGTCCAATTTAGTATGTGTTACAATTAAAATGTTTCCATTTGGGGCCTCTGTTCTTTAAGTCCAGTGCTCCGATCAGCATGGGGAAGGAAATAATAGCTCTGGGACAGTGATTTTAAAATGGCTCTTCCTGAGTACACAGAGGTACAACTTGACTGCGAGCTGCTCCCAGTAATCAATGCCAGGGCCCTGCTCTGAGATCCCAGTGGGAACAGTCCTCCCAGGCTCTCTGGCCCTCTGAACCCCAAATCTAGAAAACAATGGCCGTTTCACCAGATACTTGGCAGATACTCAGCCTCCTTGGGGAAGTCTGACCACTGAGCTGGAAAAGTTGAAAAAAATCTACCTTCATCTCTACAGCAGTTTTGTAGACAGCTCTGACTCGTGCCAGAATTTGAAGCGTTGCTGTTTCGTAGGAAGGCACGACTCCTAACATCATCTTCTGTTGAGTTGGGAAAATGACTTATTTTTAATGCTCTTTTCTCTTTGTTCGTGACCCCTTGGCCTCCCACTCAGTGTGTTGGAACAGCCGTAGCCTCTGTGTGCACGTCTAGGCCTGGCGATTTGTAAAACTGTGCACATCACTCACTGTTCCTGGACACACTGTGTGAAATAAGAAAACAGAAACCAAAGCACAAGCTTCTCAGGGAGATGATGTGATTGTTTTTGAAATCCCTGTCTCATCCTGCAGTCCTTTTGGAAAGGGCTGTGTCCTTCCGTAGGCTTCCTCTGGTTGTAGAAATACCTGGTTATCAGAATTAAGTATTTCCTTAGAAATCTCTGCTCTCTGACTTTTCGAACTTGGTAGTTAAGTCATTTTATCTTGTGTCAATGTCGTATTCCCCTGCATGGTGTCATTAGGTCACCAGGGATGGAGATGCTTTTTCTTTTTTTGCAGTTTTTTGGCCGGGGCTGGGTTTGAACCCGCCACCCTTGGCATATGGGGCCTGGGCCCTGCTCTTTGAGCAACAGGTGCCGCCCGGTATGCCCAAGCTTTTTATGTGGTTTTCACTGGAAACCGCCAAGAGGCTGTCAGCTGTCACTGACAGACTAGAGATAGCTGTACATTTGTCTCCTCAAATTATAAACTTACAAAACTTGTATGCTTAAGGTAGAATGTTTGGAGGGGCTTTACTGCACTGCGGCTGGGGGAAATGTGATGGAAAATCTGTCTTTTGATTTTAATGGAACATCCCTTCAGGGTTTTATCACCTGATGGATAATTACTTTCAGTGGCGTTTCTTGTGTCTTCACATCTGTATTATTTGGCAAATACCAGTTCCCGATTTGTCCCCTGGAGTCCACAGTAGCCTTCGTGTGAGTCCAGCTTTGTTTTGGGTGAGAGAGGCGGGAAGCAGTGGCTTGTTAAGACGCCTGAGACTCTCACGGGAGGAGAGCATGTCTTTTTCTTTTTTAAGGTTGCCTTAAAAGTTTCAGGTAAGGCTCTGAGAGTACATCAGGCATCAAGTCTTGCTGATCCCTCTGATGCGGGGATGCAGTCAAAGTGACAGAGAGCGATCATGTACATCTGTGTGATCAATGACAAAGCCTTGGGATAGAAACTGCACTGTGACTGTTCCTTCAAGAGGGCGACTTACCAGAATATCAGGTGTTGCCGTTGCAATTAATTGGGGACACTTGTCAAAGGGGCAAGAAGAGAGAAGCACGCAGGAGTGATCATGCTTGTTGAGACTATCAAAGGAAGCTGGTGAGAGGGGCGGTGGTTTAGGGACCCAGAACTATGGGTGACTCTGGTATTCCCTCAGTACCAAGCCTGCCGCCTTTCCGTGTTCCTGCATCGTGAAGTGGCACCCTGTGCTTTACTTTAGAATGTCTGTATTTGGGGTTGAAAACTATGCTTATTAAATTTGAGCACCTAGTAGTTGATGCAAAAATAAAGGTTTTAAAATTCTTTATAGCCATTGAAATATTGTTTTGGTGCTGACTCCTGACAGCAGTTGGCAGGTGGAGAAGAAGGGAAGGCAGGAGACCAAACTGTGGCTGTGGCTGTGACTCTCTCTTTCTCTGTTACAGGGACCCCCGTTTGGTTTTATATGCAAATTGCACCAATAAGAAATGAGCATGAAAAGGTCGTCTTGTTCTTGTGCACGTTCAAGGATATTACATTGTTCAAACAGCCAATAGAGGATGATTCAACAAAAGGTAATTTGCAAAAGAGTGACCTCACTTAGGAATTAGGCTGTAACTAAAACACTTCCTTATTATTTTAGCAAAATCTGTGGTTAAACTAGAAAACAGAATTCTCCTCTGTGGAACTTTCACTTCATGTTCTCACTGGCAGTTGTTCAGAATCATTTTTATTCAGCCATATCCTTTGGACAGAAATAGCAGGCCTGTCCAAAGTGGAAATAACGGGTGATTAAATGAAATTATAATAGGAGGGATTGAAGTAAGACGTAAGGAAGAAATTTTATAGATTAGTGTTAATTTAGAATGAATGAAATCAAAGTTTCAATGTCCTGTATAAGGGTGAGTTTTAGACTAGAAGAATATAACAACTTGTGGGTGCTTTGGAAGTCAGACTAAAGCTCAGTTGACTCAGTTAATTAAAGTTTTATTAGTTGATCATTTCAGGTTACTTTTCAGCTTTTATTTATTCAGTTGTATATTTTCTTGGGTGAATATTGCTAGGCTATGTAAAGAATAATTTTGTCATTAAGAGAGTGGCTGGCAAACCTCTTGAGTGGAGTCTTAACTATCATTGATTGAAGCTGCTGTAGGAATCAATTGGCAGTTGCTTTGTTTCTATTTTAAATGTACTTTATTCCTAATTTATTTTCCCCAATTATGTCTAAATTAGAAATTAATGTCATATCAATGAAGAATTTTAAATACCCTTAATTTTTTTGAGTGACTTTTTATTTATTTTTTATTAAATCTTAACTGTGTAAAATTATGGGGTACAATGTGATGATTTGATATACAATGTGGAATACTTAAATCAGACTGATTAACATAACCACTTTCTTATTTGTTGTGGTCAGACATTTATATTATACTCTTAGTAGTTTTGAAATGTACATTGCGTCATGCACAATAGGTGAGGACCACCAAACACCCTCTCCCTCCTCTCCCCTCCTTTTTTCTGGACTACAGTTGTGTTTTATCATTCACATGGATGTGTAGGTGATGATATGTTGGTTACATAATAATATTGAGTACATTGCGTGCTTTTTCCCCATTCTTGAGATACTTTACTAAAAAGAATATGTTTCAGCTCCATCCAGGTAAATGTAAAAGCTGTGAAGTCTCCATCCTTTTTTAGGGCTAAATAGTATTTCATGGTGTACATATACCATAATTTGGTAATCTAGTCATGGTTTGATGGGCATTTGGGCTGCTCCCATGACTTGGCAATTATGAATTGGGTAAATAGTCTGGTGTAAGTGTCTTTGTTGTAAAATGATTTTTGATCATCTGAGTATATACCTAGTAGAGCAATTACAGGATTGAGCAGTAAGCCAACTTATAGTTCCTTGAGATTTTTCCAAACTTCTTTCCAAAAAGGCCATGTTAGTTTGCAATCCCACCAGCAGTGTAAAAGTGTTCCCTTCTCTCCACATCCACACCAACATCTGTAGTTTTGGGATTTTGTGATGTGGACTAATCTTACTGGAGTTAGGTGATATCTCAAAGTGGTTTGATTTGCATTTCTCTGATGATTAAAGATGATGAGCATTTTTTCATGTGTTTGTTAGCCATTTGCCTGTCATCTTCAGAGAAGTTTCTGCTCAAGTCTCTTGCCCACAAGGAGATGGGGTTGCTTGTTCTTTTCTTATTGATTGATTTGAGTTCTCTGTGGTCTGTAGTTATCAGACCTTTGTCAGAAATATAACCTGCAAAAATCTTCTCCCATTCTGAAGGATGTCTGTTTGGTTTACTTACTGTGCTCTTGGCTATACAGAAGTTTTTTAGCTTGATCAGTGAAATGGAGGGAAAGATGAAAATAGAAATTCAAAGAGTAGTTCTAAAGTTGTCTCAAGAAATTAATGAATTTAAAGACAAAGTCACCAAAGATATGGACATAATGAGAAAAGATATAGCAGAGCTCAAGGAAACGAAAAAGTTATTCTAGAAGCTTTGAAGTACAGTAGAATCCCTCAGTAATAGGGTTGACGAGGCAGAAGAAAGGATCTCAGAAACTGAAGACAAGGCTTTTGAATAATCCCAAGAATTCAAAGAGGCTGAAAAATGGAAATCAAAAACAGAACAGTCCCTGAGAGGGCTAAGGGATCATTGGCAAACATTGCCTTTTCTTATTTCTTTTTACAAAACTGACGTAGACATTTTAAACTTTTCAACTATAATTGTGATTATAGAAAAAAATCACATTTGGTTTATTCCTTGCATATGAATTCGTATACAGTAGAACCTCCGTAGTTGACCACCTCCCTACACTGACCACCTCA